>LPNX011161524.1:315834-336309 GCA_001517045.1 Pseudotsuga menziesii
ACTTATCACTATCCGCAAGGGCTAACAACACTAGCCAACGTTATCTCTATGGTCAACACCATTGTCAATGACATGATTGCCTCCCCAATATTGAATGTGGGACCTGGGTTTTTTACCGACACCACCATGGTGGCCTCCTTCCCCTTCGTGTCACCACCGCCGTGTAATGTCACCATTCAAATAATTGGATAGCGGGAAAATTCCATCAATCCTACTAGTTCCCTAGGTTGGGTGGAAACATTGGGAAGTTAATAAGGGAGCTAATAAATGGTGTTTAGACATTATAAGGAATAAATATTTATTTAATGGAGTTAATTAAATGAATGGAAGTGAAAAATGAAATGGATATGGAGAATGCAGATACATGGAGACTGTGGGGCCCACTCAAGCTAGAATTCATATGTTAAATGGCATCCTCTTCTTGTAATTTCGAATTTATGGGAAGCCTAATGTTTTGGGATGGATTATGAGATTAATATACTTGTCCATATACTTCATAGTTCAAATTTGTGATGAATTGTAACTTACATGGGAGAGGAAGAGCCAAATGGGAGTTTCATGGACACTTGGCTATATTCCCCTTACATTTATGACATCTATGACACCAATGATGTAGATTCTATGATATTTATGACACAAGTTAGATATTAACACTGGCATACTAACATACTAACATGTCAGGCCTGAATAGAGCATCTTGGAGGTCAGATTTGGGAGTTGGAGAAGGCCAAGAGGCTCCTAGTCAAATTTGGGAGAAGAGGGAAGGTGAAGAGAGAGGCCACATGGCATATCATGAGAAGCCACACCAATTTGACTTGGATTTGGTTTATGGATGGATTTGGAACCTTAGAAGACCAATAATTTTGATAAAATATAGGGATCATCCATGAGAATATATTTTTTATCATTTGTGAAATTTTCTATTGTGAAGAGAGAGAGCTAGTGGATGACTAGTTCATGCCTTAGTCAATTTCGAGGGTGAGAGATTCCCATCCTAGTTGGTGTTTGGAGAGGCCACTCAGGTCTTTCAGCAAGCTTTAATGGAGTCTTATTTTCAGGTGTAATCTATAAGAAATCATGTGGATTCTTCTATTACAACACTCTCTCTCAAGTATTTCCAGTTTTCACACCATATTCTTGCCAATGGAGGTATTGCGCTTTGGGTGAGCTATTGATATCTTTGGGGAATATTATAATTACCATTATCTTATTTTCTGATTTGTATTCTCTGTATTTCACTTTCATAATACTCACAGTTCAAAATACCCAAAAGAATTAATGTAAAAATGTTGAACAATGAAGAAATAGTGTCATCTCCCCACTATCTTGTTGTGAACCATTGGAATGCTGATGATTTCGAATTGGGAGAGCATTTCATTGTCCATTTATGATTGGAATCAGTTAAATATTCTTTGTTATTCATTCTCAAAAAGTTTCAAGTTGAAATTCCCAAGAGTTGTATGTCAAAATGACTTTTAATGAGCAAACACTGACCATTTCCACTCTATTTTGATATATGCCATGGTAATTCTTATTATTTCGAATGGAGGAATGTATCTCTGATAAATGTATGATGGATGGAATGTAATTAATGTGTATTTCAATTCTCATTTTCAGTACTTAAGCATTGTGTTAGGTCATGTTTTTGTTTTCCATCTTTCAATACTTTTATTTGTGTTTTGAAGCTTGGTTCTACATTTTATTCCTAGAAAAATTTGTTTATTGGCATAGTTTAAATTTTTTCCCTTTAGCCTTTATGTTATTTGATTTCTTAGTTTATTTTTACAATTTTTGGTTTGATTTCATAATCAAAGGGCTTATATAAGGCTTATATGGATTAAAAAGGTCTAAAAAATAGAATAAAGTTTAATTGAGACTCCTAAACCAAGTTTAAACCCATATCATTAGCTTAATTTTTGCAAATCATTAACCTAGATTTTCTTGTAGCGCAAGACAAAAAAAAATGCACAGAGGAGCTACAACAAAGTCGGGCAAGTTAAAAATATTCTTTCAATATTGTGGAGGTTTAGTTCTCTAAAGCATCGACATTGTGACAACACAATGGTTTAAAGTTCCAATGAGGTAATTGATAGAGCTTCCGATTACTGATCATGAAGCTAGTGGTCTAAAGTGCCAACATTGTGGCAACATAGTTGTTTAAAGTGTTGACAAGATAGTTGACAGAGCTTCTGATCACTAATCGCGAAGCTAGTGGTTTATGTCGCCGATACTGCAACAACATAGTGTCTTGAGGTTCTGATGCATTAGAGATTATTGGTGATGGGAAGTGCTGATTCATTCAGTCTTGAACCTCCAATCGCTGATGCCGAGAAAGATTAGCTGTTAGTAATGGGAGACGTCGATACCATGGGAAAATTCAAATGTTAATCATTGGGACAAGTGTGAAGATCATCATGAAGGAAAGTCGTGGCAGTTTCTTGCAGAACTGATGCAATAATGATGGCATACCATAATGAGACAAAGGTGTTTCGAATCATGTTTTTTCCTTAGTGCACATAGAGCAGGTGGAGATCATGGCAGAAAATTAATACTTAAAAATTGGAATTTTGAAACAGAGTGAAAATTAGGGTTTTCAGGAGCGGTTGTCTGGAGTGTCAAAATGGTCAGAGAAAATTGGGGCATGCAGTTTGACACCTGATAGACAGGGGAATAAGATTCTAGCAGCTGGATTAGTTGTTTTAATAGATAGGCTGTGAACTGATTTCCAAGGTTTATTAATTTGGGGTTTTTTCCTAAACAGAAAATTAATGACTAAATTGAGGGCATACTATTAGTTGTTAAGCTTAATTGATACTAAATTATGGATGCTCAGTAATGAAGTTAAAGTATTGTCCAACTTAAAATACAGTTAGAGTGTGTTGTATTTATAGAAGTTGTTTGACAATATTTCAAAATGAAAAAGAATGGAAAGACCAATAGAGCAAAACCCTCAGACTTAAGCTCAGTAAAAAACTTTCCATATTGTGCACAGTTGTTTGTAGAAGCAGGATGGTTAGTGTTCTTCGAAAAGATTGAAGGTTATCATTCAGAGGTTTCTTACAAGTTTGCTCAATGTTTAGACAAGGATGTAGTGTCTTTTGACACTTTGAAATTCAAACTAACCAGGGAGTTACTAACAGAAGCAACAGGGATTCTGGATGAAGGAGAATTTTGGTTCAAAAAGGTGCCCTTCACCTTTGATGCTCAAAGATATTTACTTCCAAGTGTAGTAGCAGGCTAAGGAAAAGGTGTTCTCATTCAAAACTTTAAACCTGAGTGGATTGAACCTATCAAAATCTTACAAAGCTATGTCACCTATGAGGGGAGATTTTCCTTTGTGTTTAAATATCATTTTAGATTCCTTCAACATCTCAGTCATGAATCTAAAATGAATCTTCCTTTCTTCTTTTTTAAAAGCTTATGAAATATGTCATGTAGAGTGAGAGAACACCAGGACCATACAAAACAATCAGTTTTTCACCATGGTCTCATAAAACTCATCATAAGTACTGTATTGCATAAAAGACAAAAGACATGGGAGCTCTTCTTATTTTGGTCAGGTTTCAAGACTGAGCAGGAGGAACAGTTCCAAAAGAGACAGGTAGATAAGGGTCAAACTCTGATTAAAAAGCGTAGAAAGAAGATCACAGTCAAAGATGAAGAAGCTGATAAACCAGGAGAAACTTCAAATCAGGAAAATGAAAATATTGAGCTTGGACAGCGAGTTAATGTTGAGGAAAGAAAAGTTCTACAATCAGAGATGAAGGAACCTGAGCCAGTTGAAGAAGTTTTACCTACATAACCAGATCAAGATATAATGGAGGAGGTTAAGGAACAAAAGCAAAGCCCCATTAAAGTACTATTAGAAGAGGATGAAAAATACTTATCTGATGAGGCTAGAGTTCGAGTTACTAATGAAGTTAAGGCTTGTGTTAAGCAAGAAATTCATACTCATTGTAATGAGGAAACAGTGTCCAGAAAGAAAAGAATGAAGGCTGTTGAATTTGCCTCAATAAATCATCAAGGAAAGGTTCAAAAGATGTTGGGAGAGGTTGGAGTAGTCTGGAGACCTAAGACAAGGCCGAAGAACAAACTTAGGTTAAACATGAAAAAGATACTAAATCCCAAATTGGATAAAGAAAAGGTTGCAATAATAAAAGATTCATCATCTCAAGAGAAATTGGATGATAGTGTAGATGACAATAAAGAAATTATGAAAAGTAAAAAAATAATAGTATCAAAAGATAAATCTGTCTTCACTAATACTAAGATCTCTGATATTTTCCTGGAGATTTGAAATTAGATGATTCAAGAACGCAACAAAATGAGGTAAAGAGTTCTTGTCTAGAGAAAAGAGACATAGTTGAAGAAGAAGTTCACTACAATACTGAAACTGAAGAAAATCCAGAGATTCTTGTGACCTCCATAGATCTTATGAAGGAGGATGAAGAAATCTATGAGAAACTGAAAATCCCATGGACACCAAAAGGGATGCAAACAATCTCAGGAGACAAATGTATTGATTCTGAAAAGGAAAACCTGCAAAGAAGTATTAAGCAATACAAATATCAAGTTGAATATATGCATGAAACTAATGATGGATTAGTTACTACAAACAAGAGACTTAGAGAATACTTGGAAGAGGTTAACAGTCATTACCAGGAATTAATTGCAGTTTCTAGGGAAGCTCTCAAAAGGAAAAGGAAAACAGAGAATCAGTTCACACAGAGAAAGCAGACTATCTAGGAGCTAACTCAGTAGAACGAGGAGCTAAAAAGGAGGGTTGCAAACTTGGAGGTAGATCACTTGAAAGCTAGAAGAAAAGCTCAGGCCTTGGATGGGATTGCTTTACTAGCTGAAGCAGCTAAAGATTTGTAAAGTTAGTTAAGAAAGTCAGTTATTAGTTAAGTCTAGAAAGTCATTTTATGTTTGTATAATGATATTTTAGATTAAACTATTCGATAGATAGCCTAAAAGCAGTTAGGGTTCAATTATTCAACTGATTTTGAAGGAATAGGATAAATGTAAGTCTGAAGGAAGACAAATGGTTCGATTTTTTGCTGACAAGGGGAGGCTATTAGGCTTTATTTATGAGCTAAGTAAAAGACTCTTATGTGTTTTTGAGGACTGAACTATGAAATATATGCACTATCTTCCCTTCAGATTATTGACTGCTTTCATTTCTAATTTGTGTTAATTACTCAGTTGGTATATTCATTTCCTATTTAATGTTTTTATGCTTGAAATGCTTGCTAACTGTGGGTGAAACTCAGTATTGTGTTTATTCTGTTGGATTATGGTTTATATGTTATGCATCTCAGTCATTTAAATGCACATGATTTAGTGTTTGCTTTGGTCTTATGAATGTTTTCCCTCTTGTCTTCAAACTGCTTAACCAAAACCCTAGAAAACCCTATTTTACTTTATTGTGATTATTGATATTGTGTTGCCTTGTTCTCTTGTAGTATGGGAATAATTTCTGGCACTAACATCTTTGGCGCCGTTGCAAGGGAACGAATTTGAAAACCTATTTTCCCTGGGATACTTATTATTTCACTAGTTTTAGGAGGTGAACTTAAACCAACAAATTTAGAAGACTACTTTTCACCATTTTTTCATAGTGGCTACTAAGGGAGTTGGAATAAGAAACAAACCTAGTTCACCTTTATAGTTGGGTGTTTCAGACCCAGAATAGATATTGAAAATAGCTAGGAAGATCAGAAGGTCACAGTCATCACCAACCCTATGTAACCCTGATCAGTTAGATATTTCATCACCTTTATCTGTTTTGAAGGGAGAAGAACAAAATTCACCTTGGTTGAAGCCTATAATTCCTGTCAGTAATTTTCAAGTTTTCACTGATCCTCAATCCTTCAAGATCTAAAAGACAATATCGCCTGGAAAAATTCCTGTATTTCATCTCAAAGTTGTTAAAAATCCATTCCATCCAAGTTCTAGTCAAGTCTTTCGATCACCAAAACTAGGCAACTTAAACATGGCAGCCCAAAATCAGCCATTAGATATGATGGACTGAATGGTTGCAGCTAGGTATGCACCTTTAGTTTTTCCTCAGCCTTTGAATACACTTCCTGGAGGTGATTTCCAGAAATACCTACCTATATTTAATGGACAGGGAGAGACCACAGCTGAAGAGCATTGGGATGCTTTTCTCAGTTATGCTGATAATCAGAATATTGAGGCCAAGGATGTATGGATGAGGATGTTTGTGTGGAGTCTTGATGGAGAAGTTAGAAAATGGTTCAGGGAGTTGCCTGCAAATTCTATCACTATCATAGAAGATCTTCAGGACCTTTTCATGATACAATGGGGTGATACCAAGGATCACACATATTACATCACTAAGTTTAGAGCCCTTAGGAGAAAGAAGGATGAAACCATAGCTGATTTTTCAAAGAGATTCAATAAAATGTATGGAAGAATTCTTGTAGAGATAAAACCTTCGGAAACATCTGTAAAACTCACATATGCCAATGCTTTTGATCATGAATTTTCCCTAATTCTAAGAGAAATAAGACCTGTTACTTTACTGAACATGCAGGATGCAGCATTAGAAGTGGAGTCCAATATTTTATCTTCTAATATATTGAAGGGAAATACAGCTCAGCAGATATATGACAGGAAGGGTAAGAAAGAGGTAGCTCCAAGGGTTTCAACATCCCAGTCTATAGAAAGTGAAATTGATGACATGGCCAAGCTAGTTAAGATATTGACTGCAAATTAAACAAGTTGGAACTAGAGAAGAGTTCAAACAAACCTATTCAAGAAGGTGAGAGAAAACCTAATAATCAAACCCAATTTAGAAGACAATTTACACCTCGTTTCATACCTAGAGAAAGAAGAAACAATGATATACAACGAGAAAGGAGAGAAACTGAGGATCAAAAAATACAACCTCCACTCTAGAATAATGTAGTAGATGAAGAAGAAATTGAAGAAGAAGTGTTCTTTGAGGATACAGATCAGGATATGAATTATTTTGGAGAGCAGTTAACTGAGGGTTTTGTCACTGAAGAAGAGTTTTTAAACTCAAAATATTATGATGCTGATATGTTTGAAACAAAAATTGATTTGAATCTTGAAGTGACTACTGTAACTACTGATACATACCAGATTGAACCAAAGAAAACTTTAAATTTGAGGTCAGGTCCAAAGCAAGTAGTTCAAAATCCTAAGAAAAAAGTAGTTGTACCTCCTAAACAACAGTATGATCCTGTGTTGGAGAAAAAACAAAATTAGGATAAGCAAAAGAAGAATGTGGAAGTTGAAGAGGTAAACAAAAGTGTGCAGAATTTTAATCTAGAAAATGAATTAGGAGAAATCAAGATCCCTGTGCCTTTTACTGAGTTAATGAAGAATCCTTCTTACAAAGATTCAGTTCTTAAAATGATTGTTTCAGCAAATAGTCAGCCTCTTTCTGATACAGTGAATTTAGAATAAGAAAGCCCTAAAATATTTATTGGATCAGCTTTAGCAGAAAAAAACTGAGAATGAAGCAGGTGCATCACCTCCTTTTTACATCACACTGACTATTCATGAACATATGATACATAATTGTCTTTTGGATTCAGGAGCATCACACACCCTAATGCCAAAGGCTGTCATGGAGGCTCTAGGTTTGAGTATAAAAAAACCCTATCATTATTTGTATGCTTTTGATTCATGGGCTGTAAAATGTTTAGGAGTGATTAAAGATATGGTTGTCAGTTTGGCTCAGCTACCAATAAGAGTGTGATTATGGATGTGGTAGTAGCAGACATTACACCTAAATTTGGACTGCTCATCTCTAGATCTTGGGAAAATAAAGTTGGTGGGACTCTACAAATGGATTTAACATATACCACCGTTCCTGTATTTGGAGGAGAAAACATAAGGTTATATAGAGAGTTACAATTTTCCTATATTGTGACAGATGACAAGAACCCTACAACTCATCCCTTATATGATGTTGAAAAGGATTTGGGTACTTGTATGTTGCATTTTAGTGATGATAATAATACTGCTGGTTTGTTACAAGTTGAAAAAGAAAAGCAAGTTAAATGCACCAGGGACCAAGAAGATGAACTTTGGCAATTATACTTTGATGGATCATCATGTAGGGAGGGTGCTGGAGCAGGGGTTCTTTTAATATCTCCTGGTGGTGAAACAGTAAGGTTAATGTATAAATTGGAATTCATTACCACCAATAATACTACAGAATATGAAGCTTTGTTGTTAGGTTGAAAGCTGCAAAAGATTTAGGCATTCAACATATTTTTGTATATGGCAACTCCGAGTTGGTTGTTCAGCAGATGAGGAACAACTATCAAGTGAAACAAGATTTGCTGAAAGTGTACCGTAATGAATTATGGGATATGATAGACAATTATTTTATGGCTTTTAACATTACTTATATTCCTAGGGACCATAACAAAACTACTGATTCTTTGGCCCTAGCAGCCACACATTTTAGAATTCCCAAAACAACACAGCTAAAGTATCCTATTGAGGTTAGGTACAGACCTTTTGTGCCTGAGAACGTAAAATAGTGGAAATTTTTTGAAGATGACATTGAAATAAAAATGTTTTTAGAGCTGACAGGTGAGTTTTCCAATTCCCTAATTGATCAAGAAGAAGATGATGAGGTTGAAGATTTTGAAGATATTGCAGAAAATGAGATTGCTGGTCACAAGATTATTGAACTTAAAACTAATTTCATTCCTAAAGGTTTTGTGCCATTAGAGAGAATATTTTCAAAAGATGATACACCTTTAAAACATATTTTACATTCGTCAGAAGAAAATGTGGTGGATTGTAATATTGGCACTCCTGAACATCCTAGAATGGTGAAGATTTCAAAAGCACTCACAACAGAACAGAGGAATAGGTACATTAAGCTGTTAAAGGAGTATGTTGATGTTTTTTCTTGGTCATATGAATATTTGAAAACATATGATACTAGAATTATATGGTATAAAGTTCCTTTAAAACTGAATGTTAAACCTTTCAGACAGAAATTAAGGAGGATAAACCCAACTTTGTTTATTGTTATTGAAAAAGAAGTGAAAAAGTTATTAGATGCCAAGATCATTGTTCCCCTCAGGTATTCTTCATGGGTTTCCAATTTAGTTCCTATCAGGAAAAAGAATGGAGAAATAATATTGTGTGTTGACTTCAGAAATCTGAATAGATCTTCGTTAAAGGATAATTACCCTTTGGCAAAAATAGAACAAATATTGCAAAAGGTGGTTGGTGCACAAAGAATTTATATGGTTTATGGATTTTCAGGATATAATCAAATTGCTATGCATCCTGATGATAAAGAAAAACAACTTTTACTAATCCCTAGGGAACTTTCATGTATGATAAAATGATTTTTGGATTAATGAATGCTGGAGCAACTTTTCAAAGAGCTATGGACATAGCCTTTGTGGGGGGAAGAGATAAGTTTGTAGTGATTTACTTAGATGATATTACAGTATTTTCACAATCAGATGATGAACATCTAAAACAATTGAAACAAACTTTTCTAAAATGTAGAAAATTTGGTTTATCTCTTAATCCAAACAAATCACATTTTGCTATAGAAGAAGGTAAATTATTGGGTCATTTAGTTTCAACTAATGGCATAAGGATTGATCCAGAGAGGGTGAAAGCAATACTAAAAATAAGTTTTCCAAGGAGCAAGAAGGATGTATAATATTTCATTGGTAAAATCAATTTTCTGTGTTGGTTTATACCAAATTTTACTGAGACTATCAAACAGATTACATCCATGTTGAAGAAAGATCATGAGGTCAAGTGGACTACAGAAAAAAAGAATTCATTCAAAAAAATTAAGATGGCTCTTACTGAAGCTCCAGTATTAGTAAGCTTAGATTTTACAATGGAATTTCTAACCTTTTTTTTTGCATCTGAAGATACATTGGCTACTATTTTATTACAGAAGAATAAGGATGATCTTGAATAACCTATTGCATTTTTAAGCAAAACTCTTAGAGATTCAGAGCTAAAATACAACATTTTAGAAAAACATGCTTAGTCTTTGGTAAAATCTTTGAAATTTTTCAGAATTTATTTTTTGCATTCCAAAGTTATTGCTTATGTGCCTAATGCTGCCATAAAAGATGTTTTGACTCAGCTTGACAGTGAGGGAAAAAGAGGAAAGTGGATTGCCAAAATAATGGAATATGATGTAGATATCAGACCTACAAAGCTAGTAAAGGGACAAGGTCTAGCTAAACTACTAGCTGATTCAAATTTCCAAGCTTTAGGGTTACATCTAATGGTAGAACAATCAACACAGGAAGAAAGTCAAGCAGAGCTGGAGAAAGAGAAGATTATGGATTACTATTCACAATCTACATGGTATGCAGACATTGTATATTTTCTTTTGTACTTGCAATGTCCAGAACACTTAAACAAAAAAGCTGCTAGGTCTTTGAAGTTGAAAACCACTAAATATTGTTTGGTAGAACAACAACTCTTTTGGAAGGATCCAGGGGGTATCCTACTCAGATGTTTAGATAAAGCTGAAATTGAAGGAGTAATTTTTGAATCTCATGAAGGTGCTTGTGGAGGACATAAGTATTGGAAGGCAATAGCATATAAAATTCTAAGAGCAGGATACTATTGGCCCTCTTTATTTTCAGATGTAGATCAGCAGGTAAGAGCATGTATCCCTTGTTAGAAATTTGTTGGTAAACAAAATTTGTTGTCATTACCTTTAAAACCAATTGTAGTTAATGCCCCTTTTCAGCAGTGGGGTTTGGATTTCATAGGGGATATAAATCCATCTTCCTCATGGCAACATAAGTGGATTTTGACTACTACAGATCTCTTTACTAAGTGGGTAGAAGCTATTCCCACAAGGAATGCCACATATAAGGTGATCATAGATTTTATTGAAGAAAATATTCTTAGGATATTTGGATGTCCACAGAAAACATTGACTGATAATGCTAAAGCCTTTAAATCTAAGGCTATGGGGGCATTTTCTGAAAAGAATGGTATCCTGTTGAAACACTCAACTCCTTATTATCCTAAGGGGAATGGGTTAGCTGAGTCATCTAATAAAAATATCATTCAGAGTATCAGTAAGTTACTAAAGCATAATAAAATATCATGGGATTCTATGCTAAAGTATGCATTATGGGTAGACAGAATAATAGTTAGGCAAGCAATTGGAACTTCTCCTTTCCAATTAGTATATGGTACAGATGCATTTTTTCTTGTTCAGTTAGGCATCCCAGTGATGAATTTTTTCCAAGATTTTTAGGAAGAGCCTAATGATATGCAAAGAAGAATTTATGCAATGATAGAGTTACATCAGAAACGAGAAAAAGTGGAAGAAAAGGCTCAGTTGTACAAGTTGAAGATCAAAGAAAGATTTGATAAGAAGATCAAAGAGAATACTTTTCTAGTGGGAGACATGGTTTTGAGATGGGATTCTAGGAAGGAGTAGAAAGGAAAGCATGGCAAGTTTGATAACCTTTGGTTTGGTCCTTTCATAGTATCAAAGTTTTTGGAAAACAATACTTTTGTTCTATAGACTTTGGAGGGTGAGGAATTGTCTAATCCAACTAATGGATGATTCCTCACACATTTTTACAATTTTTGAGATGGATACTAGACTTTCATTGTATATACCGGTGTGAATAGAAGAATAAGGACTCCATAACCCAATGGAAATTTTGCAGACTAACAGGTAGCAGCATAGAAGGCACTGGTCTACAGGTTCTTGAGACCTCATAGGGAGGACTTCATCCTGCAGCAGGAGCCAGATGTTAGGTCATGTTTTTTCTTTCCATCTTTTAATACTTTTATTTGTGTTTTGAAGCTTGGTTCTACTTTTTATTCCTAGAAAATTTTGTTTATTGGCATAGTTTGAATTTTTTCCCTTTAGCCTTTATGTTATTTGATTTCTTAGTTTATTTTTACAAGTTTTGGTTTGATTTCATAATAAAAGGGCTTATATAAGGCTTACATGGATTAAAAAGGTCTAAAAAATAGCATAAATTTTAATTGAGACTCCTAAACCAAGTTTAAACCCATATCATTAGCTTAATTTTTGCAAATCATTAACCTAGATTTTCTTGTAGTGCAAGACAAAAACAAATGCATAGAGGTGCTACAAGAAAGTCGTGCAAGAAGAAAATATTCTTTCAACGTTGCGGAGTTTTAGTTCTCTAAACCACCGACACTACAACAGCACAATGGTTTAAAGTTCCGATGAGGTAGTTGATAGAGCTTCCAATCACCGATCCCAACGCTAGTGGTATAAAGTGTTGACATTGTAGTAGCATAGTTGTTTAAAGCACCGACAAGATAGTTGATAGAGCTTCCAATCGCCGATCGTGAAGCTAGTGGTTTATGTCACCGATACTGCGACAGCATAGTGTCTTGACCTTCCAATGCATTAGAGATTATTAGTGATGGGAAGTGCTGATTCCTTTAGTCTTGAACCTCTGATTTCCGATGTGGAGAAATATTAGTTGTTAGTGATGGGAGACGCCTATACCATGGGAACATTGAAATGTTAATCATTGGGACAAGTGTGAATATCATCATGAATGCAGATCATGGTAGTTTCTTGTAGAAGTGATGCAATAATGATGGAAGACCATAATGAGACAAAGGTGTTTCGAATCACGTTTTTTCCTGAGTGCACTTAGAATAAGTGGAGATCGTGGCAGAAAATTATTACTTAAAAATTGGAATTTTGAAATAGAGTGAAAATTAGGGTTTTCAGGAGTGGTTGTCTAGAGTGTCAAAACGGTCAGATAAAATTGGGGCATGCAGTTCGACACCTGACAGACAAGAGAATAATATTCCAGCAGCTGGATTAGTTTTTTTAACAGGTAGGCTACGAACTGATTTCCAAGGTTTATTAATTTGGGGTTTTTTCCTAAATAGAAGATTAATGACTGAATTGAGGGCATACTATTATTTATTAAGATTAATTGATACTAAATGATGGATGCTCAATAACGAAGTTAAAGTATTGTCCAGCTCAAAATATATTCAGAGTGTGTTGTATTTATAGAATCCGTTTGACAATATTTCAAAATGAAAAAGAGTGGAAAGACCAATAGAGCAGAACCCTCAGACTTAAGCTAGGTAAAAAACTTTCCAAGTTATGCACAGTTGTTTGGAAAAGCAGGATGGTTAGTGTTCTTCGAAAATATTGAAGTTTATCATTCAAAGGTTTCTTACAAGTTTGCTTAATGTTTATACAAGGATGTAGTGTCTTTTGACACTTTGAAATTCAAACTAACCAGGGAGTTACTAGCATAAGCAAAAGGGATTATGGATGAAGGAGAATTTCAGTTCAAAAAGGTGCCCTTCACCTTTGATGCTCAAAGATATTTACTTCTAGGTGTAGTAGTAGACTGGGGAAAAATTTGTTCTCGTTCAAAACTTTAAACCTGAGTTGATTGAACCTATCAAAATCTTACAAAGCTATGTCACCTGTGAGGGGAGATTTGCCTTTGTGTTTAAATATCATTTTAGATTCCTTCAACATCTCAGTCATGAATCTAAAATGAATATTCCTTTCTTCTTTTTGAAAAGCTTACAAAAGATGTCATGTAGAGTGAGAGAACACCAGGACCATACAAAACAATCATTTTTTCACCATGGGCTCATAAAGCTCATCATAAGTACTGTATTGCAGAAAAGACAAAAGACATGGGAGCACTTCTTATTTTGGTTAGGTTTCAATACTGAGCAGGAGGAACAGTTCCAAAAGAGACAGGTAGATAAGGGTCAAACTCTGATTATGAAGCTTAGAAAAAAGATCATAGTCAAAGATGAAGAAGCTGATAAACCAGGAGAAACTTCAAATCAGGAAAATGAAAATATTGAGCTTGGACAATGAGTTAATGTTGAGGAAAGCAAAGTTCTACTCTCAGAGATGAAGGAAGTTGAGCTAGTTGAAGAATTTTTACCTACAGAACCAGATCAAGATGTAATGGAGGAGGTTAAGGAACAGAAGCAAAGCCCCATTACAGTATTGTCAGAAGAGGATGAAAAATACTTATCTTATGAGGCTAGAGTTCCACTTACTAATGAATTTAAGGCTTGTGTTAAGAAAGAAATTCGTACTCATTGTGATGAGGAAATAGTGTCCAGAAAGAAAAGAATGAAGGTTCTTGAATTTGCCTCAATAACCCATCAAGGAAAGGTTCTGAAGATGTTGGGAGAGGTTGGAGCAGTTTGGAGACCTAAGACAAGGTCGAAGAACAAACTTAGGTTAAACATGAAAAAGCTATTGAATCCCAAATTGGCCAACGAAAAGGTTACAGTAATAAAAGATTCATCATCTCAAGAGAAATTGGATGATAGTGTAGATGACAATAAAGAAATTATGAAAAGTAAAAAAACAATAGTATCAAAAGATAAATCTGTCTTCACTGATACTAAGATCTCTGATATTTTCCTGGAGATTTGAAATTAGATGATTTAAGAACAACAGCAAAATGAGGTAAAGATTTCTTGTCTAGAGAAAAGAGAGATAGTTGAAGAAGAAGTTCACTACAATAATGAAACTGAAGAACATCCAGAGATTCATGTGACCTCCACAGAGCTTATGAAGGAGGATGAAGAAATCTATAAGAAACTGAAAATCCCATGGACACCAAAAGGGATGCAAACAATCTCAGGAGACCAATGTATTGATTTTGAAAAGGAAAAGTTGCAAAGAAGCATTAAGCATTACAAATATCAAGTTGAATATATGAATGAAACTAATGATGGATTAGTTACTACAAACAGAAGACTTAGAGAAGAATTGGAAGAGGTTAACAGTCATTACCAGGCATTAATTATAGTTTCTAGGGAAGCTCTCAAAAGGAAAAGGAAAACAGAGAATCTGTTCACACAGCTAAAGCAGACTATCCAGGAGCTGACTCAACAGAACGAGGAGCTAACAAGGAGGGTTTCAAACTTGGAGGCAGATCACTTGAAATCTAGAAGAAAATCTCAGGCCTTCGAGGGGATTACTTTACTAGCTGAAGCAACTAAAAATTTGTAAAGTTAGTTAATAAAGTCAGTTATTAGTTAAGTCTGGAAAGTCATTTTATTTTTATATAACGATAGTTTAGAATTAACTATTCGATAGATAGCCTAAAAGTAGTTAGGGTTCAGTTATTCAACTTATTTTGAAGGAATAGGATAAATGTAAGTCTGAAAGAAGAAAAATGGTTTGATTTTTTGCTGACAATGGGAGGCTATTAGGCTTTGTTTATGAGCTAAGTAAAATACTCTTATGTGTTTTTGAGGATTGAACTATGAAATATATGCACTATATGCCCTTCAGATTATTGACTGGTTTCATTTCTAATTTGAGTTAATTACTCAGTTGGTATATTCATTTCCTGTTTAATGTTTTTATGCTTGAAATGATTGCTAACTCTGGGTGAAACTCAGTATTTTGTTTATCTATATGATTATGTTTTATATGTTATGCATCTTAGTCATTTAAATGCACATGATTTAGTGTTTGCTTTGGTCTTATGAATGTTTTCCCTCTTGTCTTGAAACTTCTCAACCAAAACCATAGAAAACCCTATTTTAATTTATTGTGATTATTGATATTGTGTTGGCTTGTTCTCTTGTAGTCTGGGAACAATTTCTATTGCATTAGGAGAAGGTTTGGTGCATTTTCCCCAAGGGTCGAAATTGTGACTTGGGAGTTGTTTTGGAAAGAGTCATAAAAGCCTGTATAAACTAAACCATGATGCATATGAGAATTTTAAAAGGTACCATACAAAAACCCATCCTTTTTTCAGAATTTAAAGTGACTTTGGGATCATTTGTGAATCTATTTCCAGCAATTACCCAGGGGGAATTGGAACCCCAATTTGCTAGTAAAGACTCCTACTTTGAACAGAACGTTAAACAAGTTTTCAAAAGTAATTGTGAGGTTATCAAACATACATGAAAATAATAATTGATTTATTATATCATTAATACACCTTCTCTAAATATTTGGGAGCAATTAGGCTGATTTGGAGACTAAGACACTAAAACTAGTCAAGAGCCAAAATTGTGAAAAAAATGGAAAATTGAGTATTTTAATAAAATTCCAAAAAAAGGGACATTACAAGTGGTATCAGAGGATGGTATTGGAACCTGATGGTAGTAACAAGGATTCAACGAAATAAACCACCACACTTAGATCCTGAAGTTCAAGGTGTTTTTGTTGGAGGAGAAGCAGTAGTAGAAGAAGAGGTACATTTTGCTGAAACTATGACTAGTGAGGGGAAGGGACCCACTGGTCATGAAAAGATTGAATATATTAAATTCATACAACCTCTATTTGATGAAATAACCAATAAAATGAACCAAAAACTTATGAAATGATTCAAATTGTTGGTTAGCCAATTTGGAAGCAAATTGGGATTAATGGGAGATAGCAGTAGTTCACACTCAGAAGAAAAGAAGACAATGGGTGTGCAAATTTTCTCAAGAATAGGACCCCATAATAGACCCCATGAATTTTAGAGCACACAAAGGCCTACTGCACCTAAATTTATTATTCCCAAATAAGAGACTAACATTCAATTTGAAATTGATATAATAACAAAAGAATGGGCTAAATTGGATGAAGAGTGTAGGAGGAGTATAACATTTGAGCAGTACTTTACCATGGAAAACAAACTCAAAAAGAAGGAGGACAATAAGTCTCTACATCAAAACAAAGAATTGAATTGTGCCATAGTTAACTTGCCACTTCCTACTTTTGATGGTTCATCTCAAATTTTTGCTAACACTTGGGTGCAAAAATTGGATGTGTATTTTTAGCTGAATCCAATGGTGGAAGAAGATGCTTTAAAAATGGCTATTTTGCACTTGGATGGAGATGCCAATGAATGGTGGTTCCATGGAATGAAAACCTTGGGTCATGATCAGGTTAAAACATATGGGGAATTTATTGACAGGGTATTAGAAAGGTTTGAGCAAAAAAATCCATAATTGTCTTTCAAAGAACTAGCACAATTGAAGCAAGTAGGGACTCCTATTGAATATATGTTGGAATTCCAAAGATTATCAGTTAAGGTGGCTGATGTATCTATGGGAAGGTTAGTATTTATTTTCATTGAAGGTTTGGAATATCCCTTAAAAGGTTTTGTCAAATCCCACATGCTTACTAATTTAAATGATGCAATGAGATTGACTAGAGATCTTCAAAATGTGCTTCCTAGAACAAGATTTCCTCCCAATCCTAACTTAATATTTGAAAGAAAGCCTTGGAAAAAGGATGCACTTGAGATGAAGTTTTGGAAAAAGGATACATTGGAAAAGAATAAGAAAGAAGTAAAAAACAGGGATGAACTTCAAAGGAAAAAATTGTGCTTCACATGCTTCCAATCATGGGCACCGAGGCATAAATGTGCTAAAGGAAAGGCTCAATACATAGAAGTATTTTCTGATAATGATGAGTCTGAAGGGGGTATGGATGAAGAGGGGAACACTTCAGATCAAGAGGAGGCATATGAGATAGCAGCTGAAGAAGAAATACAAAAAGAAAATCATCCTTAACTAGGAAAAGCAAGAATGGCAGTACTTTCAGCAATTCCTCTCTATCACACAATTTGATGCAAGGGTGTGGTATTGGGACAAAGAGCTTGTCACATGCCCCAATTTTGCAAAAACAATTTTATATTATTTGAGAAACAATATGTTAAATTTTATGCTAAGTTGTAATTGATGACCCAGTGAGGTCAAGGATATTTAATGTAAATTCTGAATATTTTATTTATAAATAAATAAATGAGGAGACAACAGCTTAGGAGAGCTGTTAAAAGAGTGTTACTAGTCCACTTGGTGGAGGAGACTGGGTGGAGAGCAAACTGACATGTGGCAGCATCCTCAAACCACTTTCAACTGTTGCAGGTGGCAACCTCCCTACAATTGTGGTCACGATTCCCTAAGAAAGTGGAATCAGAGCAGGTGGCTTAATTAATGAAAACTGACCCAAAAGACCTAGGAAATCTTTATAAAAATTCCCATTGAAGAGAGCTGAGGCTACTCATTCTAGAGAAGTGATCATTCAGGTTGAATGAATGTACTTCAAATAATTTCAATGAAAGGGAAATCTGAAAAGTGTTTGAGGGGATAACTGTTGATTGATCTAGTTGCAGCTTTTAAGCTGAAGATCATACTGCTAAGAGCAAAGTTTTTTACTAAGGTATTGAACTAGTCAATTGACAGAGGGTTCTACTGTTTGCATTCTCCACCCAGTTCTCAGCCAAGAAGACCAGGAAGAGGCTCGGGGGTTCTGAGGAAGTGTTGTTTGAGCACTCTCTAGGATATTGGTAGGGAGGAACGACCTCCTAAAGCTGTTGTCATCTATCCTCAACAGGTTCTATGTTATTCTATTTTACTGTGTTAGTTAAATAAATCTTAGTTTAACTGCTATATGAATGTTAAAAGTTCAATTTGTGAAATGTTATATTTAGTATTTTTATTAGATTGTTATAGAAATGAAATGGATTTAGAGAATAATGTGTTAGAATGAAAATAAATTTCTAAAATGTGTTTTTCCACACCTAGAAACCAGGTCATACTCTAGCACAGATACAATGCTTTAAATAGATAAGAGAATGAAAATAGTAGATAGGATTGTGTATCTATAGATAGCAGAGTAAATTTATTTCAATGTTTAAAATATTATGAAGGAAAAAATGTGCTATGATTTATTTGTGTTTACTGGTTTTACTTAGTATAACTAAATAAAAATGCATGAAAGAAATAGTAAAACTACATTAGAGTTACACTAATAGTATACTGATTCAAATAAAAGTTTATAGAAGATAACAGTTAAGTATATAAACACATTATTAACCACACAGTTTATCTTTTAAAACTATCAACTAAATCTTAAAGTATTATTTAATATAAACCAGATTAGGGTTATGTTATAAACCCTTTCTTTATGAAAAGTAAACAGAGTTACAGAGTTTACCTTCTATTCTTTATAGAGATTTGAATAAATTCTAAGTTACAGGTTAATACATAAAAAAAATGCAAATATAAACATTAAATAATATAATACTAAGAATTACATATTTAGGAAGTAATTATACTTAACAAATAGGTTTATAACCTATGCAAGAAAACCTAAAGGTCCAAACCCTAACAATTAATTTATCCTTTTATAAATCAATCTATTTAAAGTTTTAACCATTTACATTTATAACTGGGTAAACAAACTTAATAATAAGACTATAAATCATGCCTTCGATTGTTTAGAGTCTTTATTTGAAAATAAACATCTTTTATAAATAGTAAAATAAATATATAACTAACAGGTTAATAAACAACCATACACCTGTAATAGCGAAAATGAAGCATGCTAGAATAGTGCCCAAGTAATAATTAAATTAAGATTACTTATACACAAGGGTTTCTTTTTTATAAAAACCCTAACTATTATAATCTAGACTGGTAGTATATGATTATAAATTTTGC
Source organism: Pseudotsuga menziesii (assembly GCA_001517045.1). Classification (NCBI taxonomy): domain Eukaryota; kingdom Viridiplantae; phylum Streptophyta; class Pinopsida; order Pinales; family Pinaceae; genus Pseudotsuga; species Pseudotsuga menziesii. The sequence goes on from LPNX011161524.1 coordinate 335,308, forward strand.
ACTCTGACTATTTTACATTATTCACAGTAATACTAGTACTTATAAATGTATCCTTAACAGAAAATTACTTCACTGACAGTGAAGAAGAAAAACCTATTTTTTTTACAGTAATATCATTTACAAGATAATTTATAAATAACATAGTATTCAAAACAGGAGTCATTTTAAAACCATGGGTGCAGGAGAAACCTCGATATTTTTAAAATTCAAAGTATGATATTATCAAGCCGTAAGGCTGTAATCATTTTTACAGACAGAGAAAACTAAATACAAGTCACATCTTATAAGCCGGAGCTACCCAACAACATGCAAGGGTTTTTAACAACAAAACTAAGAAATATCTTAAACTAAGCATATAAACATTGGAGGAACCGAAGCCATGCTTCCCTTCAAAACTGTAACCCCTTTCCATTAACCATTGCAAGTAAGGAGATGCCATGTTAAACTGGGGCTTACCCATGTTGGCCATGAAGTCAACCAGCGTTGGAGAGGTTTCTTTCAAGCTCGAAGACGAACTGTAACCTGCAAGCACAAGACCGAATGCTTTAGTTAGATACTGTATTCTTTATGCTAAAATTGTAACTGGAAAATAAAAATAATAGCAAGAGTAGTTCTATTTACCAGTAAGTAAGTAATCTGAAGCCGAGGAGGTAACCCAACCAGTTCAAGGAACTGCACTTTGAAGAGAAGAAACCCTCATGCCAAACTTGTGACAGAGGTAGCGAGGTTCGTATTTTTAGTTTTACACCGATGAAGGAGCAAGCCATGAGCAGAGACAAGGGTAACACATTACCCAGCTCTCTAAACTATTGATAGAGATAAGAAGCCCCCTCGTGGTGTTCACAAACTTACAGAAAGAAACCACGTTACAAACTGTGAATTCTTAAACTCTTGCACAATGATATTGTTAAATTTGAGCATATAGATCTGTAGACAAACACACAACTCACAAAGAAGATCTCACAATTTACTCAGCCATTGAAGAATGAAACAGTGCAAAAG
>LPNX011161524.1:339199-372274 GCA_001517045.1 Pseudotsuga menziesii
AACAGATATAGCACTATACCACTCACTTAAGTACTATCATCTGATGAACCAATGAGCCTCTCATGGCCGCGAAGAAACCCAGACAGTGCAGAGCCAAACCCTCAAAGGAGAATTAAGAAGATAGGGTTTTGTTGCAAGTTTTTAAATCAGCCAATGCATGGTGGAGACTCATCCACGTGCCCATCGAAATTTTTAGTCAGCAGTGGGTCGAACCATATAGTTATCCTACACTGTCGGGTGAACACATTATTGACAATCATTTATACTTATCACAATGATAATGTTTGGTATCGTATTATTGTTATGTAGGATAACTTTAAAATTAACCCTTCGGTATAATCATATATTATAAACAGCTAACAATATGATTGGTATAAAGTCAATACTTAGCATGTGCCTTTTGATAACACTACAATCAGTCAATTGTGAAAACATATATATATTATTATCAATTGCATTTGATAACACTAAGATAAATATTTGGTAAACAAATATAAGTGGAGATCAATTTGGAGTTATGCCTTTGTCTTATAGTCAATAGCACTCCTAATGATTCTTCAAACAAACCTTATATTAAAGGAGTAATTCTATGTTTGAATTAGTGTTATGTAAAATCAACGCTGGTAAGGTAACACAGCTGGGTAACACATTACCCAGCTCTCTAAACTACTGATAGAGATAATAATCCCCCTCGTGGTGTTCACAAACTTACAGAAAGAAACCACGTTACAAACTGTGAATTCTTAAACTCTTGCACAATGATATAGCACTATACCACTCACTTAAGGACTATCATCTGATGAACCAGTGAGCCTCTCATGGCCGCGAAGAAACCCAAACAGTACAGAGCCAAACCCTCGAAGGAGAATTAAGAAGATAGGGTTTTGTTGCAAGTTTTTAAATCAACCAATGCATGGTGGAGACTCATCCACGTGCCCATCGAAATTTTTAGTCAGCAGTGGGTCGAACCATATAGTTATCCTGCACTGTCGGGTGAACACATTATTGACAATCATTTATACTTATCACAATGATAATGTTTGGTATCGTATTATTGTTATGTAGGATAACTTTAAAATTAACCCTTCGGTATAATCATATATTATAAACAGCTAACAATATGATTGGTATAAAGTCAATACTTAGCATGTGCCTTTTGATAACACTACAATCAGTCAATTGTGAAAACATATATATATTATTATCAATTGCATTTGATAACACTAAGATAAATATTTGGTAAACAAATATAAGTGGAGATCAATTTGGAGTTATGCCTTTGTCTTATAGTCAATAGCACTCCTAATGATTCTTCAAACAAACCTTATATTAAAGGAGTAATTCTATGTTTGAATTAGTGTTATGTAAAATCAACGCTGGTAAGGTCATTATGCTTAGTTCAACTTTTTGCAAGTAAATGTTAGGTAGTGTTTCTACACAAGAATAATTATTACAAATGCTTTAAGTCGACAGTGTTATAGTTGGGAGACTTCTTGAAAGTTAGTAATCTTTTGGTTTCCATAAAGGACCAAACTCTTAATAAATTAAACCAATGTTTAGACTAGACTTGGTAAATATAGGGTAGTAAGACTATCTAGGGTTAAAGGTAAAATCACTTAGTAATATTATTAAGTGATATGGTAATGTAATTTTTCTACAATACTTGTGACATGATGAAACTTGGAAGATCGAAATTATAGCTTGATGACTATTAGTGCAAGTGGACATTTATAACTGTTTACAAATAATAAGCTGATAATTCTTCTCTACTAGAGCAGAATTAAAAGTAGAGCTAAGTGATCTATTGTAAGATTTTTCTTTGAAGGCCTTAGATTTATATTCATGCTTATAAAGCAACACTTTAGATACTAGACATAGCAATAGTAGTAAACTCTTGTTTCAATAAAAGTGTCTTTATATTAAATTATAAGCTCTATGCTCATCAGTAGAACTTGTGAGTAACTTCACTTATAGCTTTAAAGACAAATTATTAAGTAGAATTCATGCTGGTGAAAGACATTAGTATGTCAAGGATATTGGTCTTTATGACTAAGCTTAAAATATTGTCATAGATGCAAAAACAACAAAGAAAGTTACTTTACCTCATAGTAGCCTTGAACTCTATTAATCAATCTATACTCTAGCATTTTATATATGCTAAATAAGTACATTTGGATTTAACACAATAACAAACTCCTACTTGTTCAAAAATTTACCTGTTGAACCTGTAAGAACCAGAAATCCAGCTGAGTTATCAATTGCTAAGTAAGCCCCAGTTTAGAACATAACTTCTCACCTACTTGACAAAATCAAATCATTAGCACATCTAGAAGCAACTGAATGCAGATCATATACATAACATATCAAAATTAAAAAGTATTTTTTTTGTATGTGTTTGAATTTAATCACTACATAATGTTAGTTGTTTCCATTTTTTCGCTAACCGCTAGTAGTTATTAAACTGAAACTTTAGACATTTTATGTTACATTAAAAAATTTTAATTTTTGTGAAAATTTGGGGACCTGACAGAGCTTCAGTTTTGGTATATGGAGGAGCTACACATAATTTCATTGATGTAGATATGGTGGAGAAAAGAAGGATACCAAATGAACCATTCGATGGCCTCACAGTTGTCATTCCAGGTCACAACACCATGCAATGCAAAACATGGGCTCCAAAGCTGCAAGTCACCATAGGTAACTATACTTTTGTTGATAGTTTTTATGTGGTTGATGTTACTAAAACTAATGCAGTATTGGGAGTGCAATCGATGTATTCTATAGGAGAGCATTCAGTAAATTATCAAGTTCCTGAAATGAAATTTCAAGATTCAACAGGGGTACTAAGGGTTGTGAGAGGGAAGCACACTTACCCAAAACAGGTATTAAATTGAAATAGTATGAGATCTATATTGATGCATGGAAATATTGAAGGGGCCACTAAATGTTATATCACCTCTCCCAAGCCAAAAATCAGAGTTGTTAAACACCCAAAGGAGATAGAGACACTTTTGCACAAATATGAAAATTTTTTCAGAGATCTTCCACATGGTATACCACCTAATAGGGGGCTTGAGGATAACATTGTTTTGGAGAAGGGTACTTCAACCATTCATATACCACCTTATAGACATCCCAAGAAGTTCAGAGATGAGATTGAGAAGACCATTCAAGAACTCTTATAGTTGGGACTCATTAGACCAAGCTCTAGCCCTTATTCTTCTTCAGTAGTGTTGGTAAAGAACAAAGATGGAACTTTGAGGATGTGAATAGACTTTAGAGATTTGAACAAGAAGACCATCAAGAATAGATATCCTATACCTAGTATTGATGAGCTCATGGATGAACTATTTGGATCTCAATACGTTTCCAAAATTGACCTTAGACCCGGTTATCACCAAATTCGGTTGAAGGAGGAAGATGTGCAAAAGACTACTTTTCGATGCCATTATGGTCACTTTGATTTTCTTGTTATGCCATTTGGGTTGACTAATGCTCCAGATACATTTCAAGAATGTATGAATAGAATATTTTTCAAGAATCTTAGAAGGTTTGTTTTAGTATTCTTTGATGATATTCTCATTTACAGTAAAACTTGGGAAGAGCACTTGCAACACCTAGATATTGTGTTGAAAACTTTGCAAGAATAGTATTTGTATGTTAAGATATCTAAATGTGAATTTGGGATGAAAGAACTATTATATCTTGGGCACATTATTGGGAAATATGGAGTGAAAATGCACATGGAAAAGATCAGGGCTGTCTTAGAATGTCCATCACCAAAAAACATCACAGAATTAAGAGGCTTCATTGGAATATGTACATACTACATGAAGTTTGTGAAAGGATTCTCCAAGTTGACTTCTCCACTCACTGATTTGAATAAGAAGGATGCTTTCAAGTGGAATTAAGAGGCTGAAAATGCCTTCCAAAAAATGAAAGAGGTAATGAGTAGTTGTCCCATACTTGCCTTACCTGATTTTTCTAATCCTTTTGTTGTTGAATGCGATGCCTCAGGTGAAGGAGTAGGGGCTGTCCTAAAGCAAGGCCAACACCCTATATCCTTTGAGAGGAGAAAATTGCAGCCTAGTGAAAATATTTACTCCATATATGACAAATATATGTTGGCCAACATGCATGCGTTGGCCAAATTCTGACAATACTTGGTAGGCAACAATTTTGTGGTAAAAATTGACCATAATAGTCTAAGACACTTCCTTACCCAAAAGGATATAAATGAAAGGAAAAAAAAGTGGGTAAGAAATATCCAAGATTATTATTTTTATATTGAATATGTGAAATAAAGGAATAACATTTTAGCAGATGCATTATCTCAAAAAACTTCTTTTTCTCTTATGGACATTGCTAAAAATTGGAAAGACATGCTACTAGTTGAATATGCCAAAGATAAGTTTGCTTGTGATGTAATAGATGGACTCATGGGAGATGATAAATACATAATTTTGAATGTACTGATATATTATAAGGGCAGAATTTATTTTTTTCGATATTCAAATCTTAAGTACAAAGTTTTGCAGGAAGCACATGATTCCCCACTAGCAGGTCATCTGGGGATATTCAAAACCTATAAGCAAATAAGGCAAAGGTTCTATTGGAAAGGGATGAAGGAATATGTTCAAAATTATGTGAATGAATGTAAGGTATGTCAGAAAAACAAATCATAACTCACACACCCCGCTGGTTTATTATAACCATTGCCCATTCCGGAGCAGAAATGGGACAATATATCAATGGATTTCATCATCGGTTTGCCCAAATATTTGGGAAAGGATTGAATATATGTGGTAGTGGATAGATTGACTAAGTTTGCTCATTTTTTTCTGTTACATCCTCTTTTAGTTTTGCACAAGTGGTTGATATTTTTTTCAAAGAAATCTTCAGATTGCATGGGCTCGCCAAGAGAAATGTGAGTGATAGAGATGGTAGATTCATGAGTGCTTTTTGGCAAGAACTTTTTAGATTGGTGGGAAATAAATTGACTCCAAGTACAGGCTTCCATCCACAAACTGACAGACAAACAGAGAGGGTGAATAAATGGTTGGAAGGGTACCTCCAAAACTATGTGGGAGAACAACAAAAAGCTTGGACCAAATGGCTACACTTGGGTGAGTTTTGCTACAACACCACCTTTCACATGTCAATAGGGATGTCTCTTTTTAGAGAATTATATGATTATGATGCAATTACATTTGCTGATATTATATTTGGTGATAGTATATCTCCAAAAGCTAAATATTGGGTGGAAGAAAGCCAAGAAATTTTAAAGCTTTTAAAAGACAATTTGCAGGTTGCCCAAAATCAACAAAAACAATATGCTGATAAACATAGAGAGGAAAGGACCTTTCAGGTTGATTATTTAGTGTATTTGAGGTTGCCGCCATACAAACAAACATCCCTCAAAACAAATGGAGCAGAAAATCTAAAGCCAAGATACTATGGGCCCTACAAGGTAATCTGTAAAATTGGAGAAGTAGCATATGAGTTGGAACTTCCAGAAGGGAGTAAAATTCATAATGTATTTCATGTTTCTTGTATCAAGAAAAATATTGGTCAGAAAATTGTCATCTCAGATACACTCCCTCCTTTGGATGATGAAGGAAATCTCACATTTATTCCGGAAAAGGTTTTGAATACAAGGGGGAGAAGATTGAGGAGCAGAACAATCAAAGAATACTTGGTTCAATGGAAGGATCTACCAAGTGAAGATGCCACATGGGAAGAGGAGAATATTTTTGCAACATAAAAATCTGAAATTGCTTGAGGACAAGCAATATTGGGTGGGGAGGACTGTAATGTCCCCATTCAAATAATTGCATAGCGGGAAAATTCCATCAATCCTACTAGTTCCCTAGGTTGGGTGGAAACATTGGGAAGTTAATAAGGGAGCTAATAAATGGTGTTTATACATTAGAAGGAATAAATATTTATTTAATATATTTAATTAAATGAATGCAAGTGAAAAATGAAATGGCTATGGAGAATGGAGACACATGGAGACTGTGGGGCCCTAGAATTCATATGTTAAATGGCATCCTCCTCTTGTAATTTCGAATCTATGGGAAGCATAATATTTTGGGATGGATTATGAGGTTAATATACTTGTCCATATAATTCATAGGTCTAATTTGTGATGAATTGTAACTTACATGGGAGAGGAAGAGCCAAATGGGAGTTTCATGGACACTTGGCAAGATTCCCCTTACATTTATGACATCTATGACACCAATGATGGAGATTCTATGACATTTATGACACAAGTCAGATATGAAGGCTGAAATACTGACATAATGACATTTAATGCCTGAATATATCATCTTGGAGGTCAATTTTGGGATTTGGAGAAGGCCAAGAGGCTCCTACTCAAATTTGGGAGAAGAGGGAAGGTGAAGGGCCACATGGCATAGCATGAGCAGCCACACCAATTCGAATTGGATTTGGTTTATGGATGGAATTGGAACCTTAGAAGACCAATAATTCTTATAAAATATGGGGATCATCCATGAGAATATATTTTTGATCATTTGTGAAATTTGCTACTGTGAAGAGAGAGAGCTAGTTGGATGACTAGTTCATGCCTTAGCCAATTTCGAGGGTGAGAGATTCCCATCCTAGTTGGTGTTTGGACAGGACACTTAGGTATTTAATGGAGATTTAATGGATTCTTATTTCCAGGTTAAATATATAGGAAATCATGTGGATTCTTTTATTGCAGCACTCTCTCTCAACTATTTCCAGTTTTCACACCATATTCATGCCAATGGAGGGATTGCACTTTGGGTGAGCTATTGATATATTTGGGAAAGATTATAATGCCAATTATCTTATTTTATGATTCATATTATCTATATTTTAATTTCATAATACTCTCAGGTCGAAATACCCAAAATAATTCATGTAAAAATTTTGAACAATGAAGAAATAGTGTCATTCCCCACTATCTTGTTGTGAAACATTGTAATGCTGATGATTTTGAATTAGGAGAGACTTTAATTGTCAATTTATGATTGGAATGAGTTAAATATTCTATTTTATTCATTATCAAAAAATTTCAAGTATAAATTCCCAATATTTGTATGTCAAAATGAATTTTAATGAGCAAACAATTACCATTTCCACTCTATTTTGATATATGCCATGGTAATGCTTATTATTTCTAATGGAGGAATGTATCTCTGATAAATGTATGATGGATGGAATATAATTAATGTTATATTTAAAGTCTCATGTTCATTTCTTAAGAATTGGAATCCATTTTACTCATTTTTATTGCATTGGGAGAAGATCTGGTGCATTTTCCCCAAGGGTCGAAATTGTGACTTGGGAGTTGTTTTTGGAAAGAGTCATAAAATCCTGTATAAACTGAAACATGATGCATATGAGACTTTGAAAAGGTACCTTACACATAAATAGACTTTGTTCACAAATTGAAGTGACTTTGGGATCATTTGTGAAGCCATTTCTGGCAATTACCCAGGGGGAATTGGAACCCCAATTTGCTAGTAAAGACTCCTACTTTGAACAAAACATTAAAAATTTTTGTAGAAGTAATTGTGAGGTCACAAAACATACATGAAATCCATAATTTAGTTATTATATCAGTCATACACCTTCTATAAATATTTGGGAGCAATTGGGCTGATTTGGAGGCCAAGACACTAAAACTAGTCAAGAGCCAAAATTGTGAAAATTTGGAAAATTGAGAATTTTAATAAATTTCCAAAAAAGGGAAATTAAATGTCGGAACTTAATGAGACTATGTATTTGTGCATTCTCTCATCCAGCACTACTGCACCTAAACATCAACCACAATCGCAACCGCAACAGCAGCCGCAACATCATCCGCAACCATAGCCACAACTACATCCCCAAATGCAGCCATCAGGAAGTTACTTGGGCTCCTCCCCAATCCACACAATTCCCTTTGTATTTCCCTCACCTAGTGTCATGAGTAAGCCAGTAATGGCTACCTTAAACTTACCCAACTTCACATTGGGGATTCCTATGTGGTACCTCGATACACCGACTCAACCTCCGATGAACCAAGTTGTGTTGAGCCCCGTTCAACCCATTGCAGTCGAATCTTGTCCTCCACCCAACCCAAAAAAACCAAATATTGCACCCACACCTGCACTGCCCCACCCAAAAAGGGCCAGGGGAAAAAGCATGAAAGCAACAACTGAACCCTGGCAGATCCCTCCTTGCATTATGTGTGAAGAACAGGGCCATGCAACTCAAAACTCCAATGATATTCCCATGATCCACGCACATTTGGATGCCATGGATACAATAGAAAACATCCCCGTGGTTAAAATATTGAGCGGGCCAATAGTGAGAAACAATTCATTGAGAATAAACCATGCTTGCGCCCTTTGTGGATTGTATGGACACTATTCTCACCACTATTAGGACTTGTCCGAGTTTCGAATGGCACTATCCAACCTTCGACAACATGCCCTTGAATCCGAGATCACTTTGATCGAAGAACTCCACCCCCACCTCCTTCTTCATACACCATGTCCATTTACATGATGTCCAGTTCCACATACCCTCTTATCTCCGTGATCACCGACAATCCATCAGACATGTCTCACCGTTGATTTTGCAACGATGAGGATATTGTTGGCGCAACCCACCAACAAAGCCTCATTGATAGGGGTTCCCACTCTGTTAACACCCAAACATTATGATCTCCCTGAGTACTAGCCTAGATATGTTTTACCCTTCCCGGAAACACCCACAGAGTGGATGAAGTCTCACCTGAGATGTCGAGGGAAAGCTGTCAAAACCAAGTTTTCAACAATAAGAAAGGAGGGCTTGGCATCGACAACTTAACTTCATAATCAACAGATACTTCAGAATTAGAATCACAGCATTCATCACAGATTGATTAATATAACTGGTAGATAGACAATGGATCACATTACTTCATTCATCGCAGCAGTAATCAATCATTCATATAACTTTAAATATCCATCATTATCATCGCAGATCATAAAAATAGGAAAGAAAATAAGAGACAAAAGCACTATAGGGAAACATCTGTCATGACATATTACTTTCGCAAGATAGATTCACAATATATAGTACATCTTCACAGCAAGAGGATAAAAATAGATCGACACAGATAGAACCAAACCCGCTCACAATAGACACAGATGCAAAAAGATACCCAAAAATACAAGTTCTTCCCCAGAATTCTCTCTCTATGTTCTCATCGGAAGTATCTCTCCAAAGCATGTGTCACATCCCAAGTATATCTACTATTGCAACTCTAGATATATATATAGGCTTGCACCTTTATATCCAAGGTCCACTTCTAACTAAATTCTAACAAACTAGTGACCTATATCCACAAAATGTGGTCAATCAGTACAAAATTGCATAAAGAATTCCAAAAATGGCTATTCTTCCCTCTATCATGATGTTGTGGTCCTTCATGATGGCCTGTGAGCTTGCATAGCCTCCGCAGTGCTGTGCAACTCACTTACCTGATACCCCTACCAATAGGCCCCCGACATAGTCTTATGGCTCATCCTTGAGCCATGCTAGGTTGACAGGGTGTACTCTGTCGTCTTGACCTTAAAGTCCTCAAAATGATATGAGATCTCTCAAACCTAGAGTTGAATGCCTTCAATTGTATCTCAACAATTCAATAGGTCCTACTTCAATGGGTGCTCCTCCCCAGCCTTTCCATCCACTATCTTCCAAATTTCTTGTACTGCCTACAGCACAACGACTGCTTTCACGGCCAACTACCTGCCAATGTCTTGGACTTCATCAAGATGGGTGTTGTGCTTGTGCTGACATTCTTGGGCTCGAGTAGCTCACTACTACAGGTCCTTCAACTCTTCAGCATGCGTAATCTAGACCATGAGAGGCATTGTGCACTGCAACGTCTTCAGTGTTGTCAACTGAGCTTCAACTTCTCGTGCTTGCTTTTCCAACTGTTCTAGTTGGTCATCCTAAATGACACTCTGCTAGAACTGATTCATTGCATCTATGATCATCTTTGCCTCCTACTCCATGGCTTCAAACTGGGCTGCAAATTCTTCGATTGTATTCTTTCATTCGGCAATCTGTTTTGGCAACGTGTCGGGGTAAACCAGAGAATTCAGCAGATTTTTAGTTAACTGGAGCTGTGTAAGCATCTCCCCAAGTTGCTTAGCTTTGGCTATGGTAGTGAGTTCGGTTGTGCTCTCATATATTTTTTGACAATCCTCATCAACTACTTGCTCAACCTCACTGCAACTAGCACAGAGTTGCGCTTTCTCAACAATAAGGTGGTATTGCGCCTTCTTCAACTCCATGATTTCATCAGCGGCTTTCTGCTATAGCTCCGCATGTGTTTTCTTCAATATGGAAATATCTCACACCTTTTCTTCTGCCAGCTACTCTCTAATTTTTTGTAGCTCTTCAGCTTCCTCCTAAAACTTCTTTGCAGCATCCTATGACTGCATGTGCCCATCACTAAGCTCCTTCTTCTTGTCATCCAAATCTTGGCCTGCACCCTGCTGCAGCTGCACTAAAACTTGGGTAGATAACATGTTGATATTGATGACGATGCTCGGCAATGGCTGCAGCAGTGAGTTGACCTCTGTACTTCCTACGTCGATTGCAGTCAGGGGAACTTAAACATCTCAGGGAAGTTTTGACACACTAAACGCCAAGACAGCATCGGTGCCCATCTTGGTATTCCACAATTGGAACAAGGAGTTCCACGTCCATGTTGACACCTCTTCTATCGCACTATGGGTAGTACTTGTGCATCCAGGTGAGGGCGACCTTGATCATCCAATCGCATTTGCAAGTAGGAAGTTGTCTTTTGATGAAATAAATTATCCAACCACTAAGAGAGAGGGCTTGGCCATGGTTTATGCATTGCAGAATTTTATGCACTATCTGTTGGGCGGTCACTTGAAAATGTTCACAGACCATTCTGCCTTGCAATACTTGGTCAATAAGCCTGCGTTGGGGGGAAATATTTGTCGATGGCTGTTACTTTTTTAGGAATTTGACGTTGAGATAATTGTGAAGCTAGGACGGTTGAATGTTGGCCTCGATCATCTATCTCACATTGAGACAAGTGAAGAACCTACCAATATTGACGATGGATTACGTGATGTGTAGTTGTTCTGGGTAGAGATCGCAAATGAGCATTATGCTCCAATCATTCAGTTTTTGGAAACTGGAGTTGCTCAAACAGACCTGTCGACTAATCAAAAGAAGCAATTGGTAGTGAAAGCTTTGGATTTCCATCTAATCACGGGGAAATTATACAAACTTGGACCAGATGAAATCTTGTGACGGTGCATCCTACCACATGAGAAAGGATCGATTCTAGCAGAAGCACATGCAGGAATCACGGGCGGCCACTACATAGGAAAGGCTACTGTGCGCTAGGATATGGTGGCCTACCTTACATAATGATGCAGCCAATTATGCGCAATGCTGCAATATCTGTCAACATGTCGACAAACCATCACGACGAGATGAGATGCCACTTGTGCCATAGGTAACCATACAACCTTTTGATAAATGGGCCATGGACTTTGTGGGTCCAATTAATCCGCTAGGAAGGAGGACTGGTACACGGTACATCATTACAGCAATCAAGCATCTGACAAGGTTGGAAGAGGTCACACCAGTTGTGGATTGCACTGTTGTGACAACAACCAAGTTTATATTCGAGAATATTGTGACAAGGTTTGGATGTCCCAAGATATTGATGAGTGACCAGGGTAGTCACTTTATCAATCGAACCGTGAAAGCACTAATAGAGGAGTTGTATGTGCAACATCAAAAAATCACACCCTACCACCCGCAAGCCAATGGAACTGTTGAGGCCTTTAACAAAGTATTGGAAACCACACTTACAAAGGTATGCAACGCTAATCATGATGATTGGGATTTGAAAATTCCAGCGGTCCTATGGGAATATCGCACCACTTGCAAAATATTGATAGGACAGACACCATTCAAATTGGTATATGGGAAAGAGGAAATCATGCCTGTGGAGTACATTGTTCCTAGTTTGTGGATTGCTGCTGCGACAGGCATGGATGATGCAGAAGCATTAGAGGAGCACATCGCAGAGTTGGTCCAGCTAGAAGAGGATCACTTCATTTCCGGCTTCCACTAGCATGTTGAAAAGGATCGACAAAAGGAATGGCATGATCGCCACATCAAGAACAAGCAATTTACATAGGGATATTTGGTGTTGTTATACGACAGTAAGTTCATGAAGCATCCAGGTAAGTTACAGATGCACTAGTTAGGTCTATATCTTTTTCATTCAATAACTTCTGGGGGTGTTGTTCAATTACAACAATTAGATGGTGTGGTGCTTCCCACACTTGTGAATGGCAATCGGTTGAAGCCCTATAGAATGGGGCCTGATCCGTGCAATGCTTGAGACACTGCGCAAGAAAAAAAATTGTTGTAGATTGCAGTGAGGTGAGTATAGAGGGAGATGCTGCGCAAGGAGAGCACTTAGTATTGTAGAGAGGGAGACCATTGTCAACCACCGTAATACTATGAGGTGGTCAAATAAATAATAAATATAGATAGTTAATACAGTTAGCCAGTGGCGCTTGATGAAGCGACACACATTTATGACTGATCCAATCATTAGTATGATGGAATCGACGATGGATTTAGGGTTATTAATGTCAGATTGAGTCATGATTGATATGGGAGATTTGGCAATGATGAGTCGGATCAGGAACACAGTTATAAGAATGTGTGGGATGTGAGTGCAAGGTATTTTTCAGTTGAGTTGAGTGAAGTGTTGAGCTCAGCGCAGAAGTTGAATTGAGTGGGATAGGCAAGGAGTATAATTTCAGTTGCATTGTGAGGATTGCAGAGTGCAACATGCTGCGCACTCATGACACAATTGAGATTTTGAGTGATCAAGAATCCCCCATCCGGCCCACTTGGGTTGAAGAATAAGTCATGATCATGCCAATCGGATCCTCTTCAATCCCTAGAGTGGAGCAGAAGGCCTATAATCCCAGTTCCACACCACCGTAGAAGAGATACACATGCACAACTACTACGGTGCAAGGGGAAGAACCAGCACTGACCGGACCATCAAGCTTAGGAGTTGTTGAGTCTACAGCACCCAGGGGAATCTCTATCAATGATATCCCTATATATGTTACTCCCATGCGGCCAGGGGTGAATCCGAGGAAGCTCACCAATAATCAGAGGTATCCGCTAAATATGTTGCCACTAACAGAAGGGATGACTTGCCTGGGGAACATCATAACCGCTTTGGCTAAGATGAAGTATGAAGACCATGATTTATAGCTGCTAAAGGATGTCACAGATGAACCGTATCATTCAGTGCGTATGATACCTGGTATGCCTATTCAACAGATCCCTCACCTGTGGGCGCCAGGCTTGGATAGGTCTAGGTTGTTGGGGATAATTAACATGCCTCATTTTGAGAGATTGAATGAAGTGAATGTGTGGATCAAATAGATGTTAGCATGCTTTCATGGGGGGACACTTTGGCTAGATACCCCTCTAGTCAGAGTTGATCTCTGTTGCTAAATTTATGTGGTGGTTAGTTATTGATGTTGTTGTCGGAGAAACCACAATATCGAAATGACCGAGTCGACGTTTCGGATCCATATCCGGATCCATCTTCAGGACAATGTCAAATGTGAAGAGAGTGAGAATCATTGATAAATACTGGAACCGGGTAGAAAAAGTCTAAGGTCGGCTGCGGAGGCTAGGGTTTGCTAGGTTAAAAAAATTTAATTTTATTTTAAAATCAAGAACGTGCGGAAAATCTATTCTTCAAACCTATTTTTCCGAATAAGTAAAAACTTAAGGAAAAACTAAATTCAAAATGTCAAAAAATATATTTATTATTATTAATAAATTTTTATTATTAACAAATTTTAATATGGTTATTAATGTGCCTAAACTTAGGGAATTTTTTTTAATTTTCTCCTATTTTATTTTAATTTTAATTTTAATTCTTAATTTTAATGAAATGTGAAAACAATCATTTAGGTTAATTTAGGAATCCTAAGGGTCTAAAAGGTCAAAAAGTAGATTTTAATTTTACTTTAAAATTCTTAAAGTTCTAAAATAAATTTAAGAGGTTAGAATGTTGATTTTTATTTATTTTAAAATCCTAAAGTTTTGGTCAATTTTAATGTAGTGAGTCCACTTCAACATGTCAAAAAATATTTATTATTATTAATAAATATTTATTATTAACAATTTTATTTTAAATGATTATTGATGTGCCTAAACCCAGGGAAAATTTTAATTTTATTCTATTTTATTTTAATTTTAATTATAATTTTTCATTTTTATTTCAATTTTAACTTGTAATAAAGTTTTAATGAAATGAGAAAGCAATCTTTTAGGTTAAATTTAAGGAACCCTAAGGGTCTAAAAGGTCAAACAATTGATTTTAATTATACTTTAAAATTCCTAAAGTTTTAAAATGAATCTTAAAAAGTTAAGATGTTGATTTTCATTTGTTTTAAACCTCCTAAAGTTTTAAAATGATTTCTAATTGATCTTTCAAATTTAATTTTAAAAATTTTAGGGTATTTTTTAAAAATTAAGGTTTTAATTAAGGACACGGAAGGAGGACAAAGGAAAAAAGTAGAGGCTTGATCTAATTACCAACATCATAGGGTTACCAAAGGCTGGTGAAGACCCGACGTAGTATTTCAGAGGGCAGGATAATGAAAAAAAGCTTTCCCAGTAGTTGAAGGAGCGATTCGGATTACACCGCGATGGACAGGCATATCGAATTGACAGTATTTCTAAGTGATCAGTATGTATTGGGGCACACATTTTGGCTATCAAGATCATCCAAAATAATCATCCTATCTAATGCAATTCGGGTGTGGTTGCATGTGCGTAAAAATGTGTCGAAGGGGTGCAAATGAACTGGTCATTTTTTCTATTGAACCAGTTGTTAGAAGATGTTGTTGCTGCTTAGGCTGGGGAACACAGTTTTTCATACAGCTAGTTGTTAATTATTATTCTTTTAGTTACATGGATGGAGCTGGAGGACTATCATCCAATGTTAGTTGTTGCGAAAAGGGTGTTCAAAGGCACGCACTATCAGAACTTATGGTGGGTCGCGGAACCCAGTCTCCAGAAGGACTATGCGATCCATTTTTGGTTCTATTGGGAGGTGCTATAGGCCACAACCATCAAGGTTCCTCTTTTATCCACTTTCGCTGCATCCCAATACCAGAGGATCATTCGGTTTTCCATCAAGCCACATTCCATTTACATTCAGGCGCACAAGGATCCTGACAAACAATGGCTACCTATGGCCTACAAAATCATTGACGAAGAATTGGAGGCCATTGTTCAAGATTGGATAGCTGACTGGCACAAACCTATGAGCATGGAGGAGATCTCTACCAGGCCACCAGTAGATTCCCCTGATGATCCAGTCCAACCAGGGAAAGACCTCCATGAATCCAATGGTGAGTCATCAACGGACTTTGCTCCTCAAGCTCGACTTATGTTGGAGGAGTTGTGCACTAAGATACGGATGGACTTCGACACCGGCATCATCTCCCACTCAGTGATGTAGAACCACCTACAACGGTTCATCAAGGCTCTCAATGATGCATTTGATGCTGCGACGCAAGTTATGCACGTGTCTAGTCAAGAAGGGTCTGCCACGGTAAGTGTTAAGCTAGATTCTAATTTTTTTGTTGTTTCAAAAGCAACACCAGAGAAGGTTGTGCTGCAGGATTTCCCAATGACTACCACTGAGCCATCGGCTAGGAACGTTCAAGTTCCCCCAACTACAATCAACGTGAAAAGTACAAAAGTCAACTCGTTGTTGCAGTCGTTGTGGAGCATCGTCGTCAATATCAACATGTTATCTACCCATTAGAGGAAATTTCAAGTCAAAATGGGCCTCCTAAAAAAAATTAATAAAATAATAGTTAAAATAATAAAATAATATTTATTAATTTTGGTGGAAGAAAAGAAAAAAACTACTTTTTGTTTGTATTTTCAACATATCTCGGCATGTTTTTACTCAAATTTCGATCGAGAGAGCTCGTTGGATGTGGAATTAAATTCCGCATCCAACGAGTACGCACTCGGCATACTTTTGATGGACCCCTCTATCCGAAAAATAAGAAATACCTGAAAAAATGTGATGATGACATCATCATCATGTTTTTTCAGGTATTTCTTGTTTTTTGGGTAGCAGGGTCCATCAAAAGTATGCCGAGTGGGTACTTGTTGGATGTGGAATTTAATTCCACATCCAACGAGCTCTCCCAATCGAAATTTGAGTAAAAACACGAGCACATATGTCGAAAATACAACAAAAAAAATCGTTTTTTTTTATGATACCTATCCCCAAATTTATATTAAAAAAGTGTTTAAGACCTATACGGTATTTCAAATTTAAAGCAATTTCATTGGCTAACACATGATGACACAAAATTTGAATTAAAGTTAAAAGGCCCATTTTTATTTGAAATTTCCTCTAATGCAAGTTTTAATGCAACTGCAGTAGGGTGCAAGCCAGGAGTTGGATGACAGGCAGAAGGAGCTTAGTGATGGGTACATGTAGTCACAAGCCACTGCAAATAAGTTTCAGGAGGAAGCTAAAGATCTGCGGAAAATTAGAGAGCAACTGGCAGAAGAAAAGGCGTGGGAGATTTCCGCATTGAAGCAAACATAGGCGGAGTTGTAGCAGAAAACCGTTGATGAAATCACAGAGTTGAAGAAGGAATAAGACCGCCTTATTGTTGAGAAAGTGCAGCTCTGTGCTAGTTCCAATGAGGTTGAGAAAGTTGTTGATGAGACTTGTCAACACATATATGAGAGCATGACCAAAATCACTGTCGTCGCCAAAGCTAAGCAACTTGGGGAGGTGCTTGCATAGCTCCAGTTAACTAACAATCTGCTGAATTCTTTGGTTTACCCCGACACATTTCCAGAATACATTTTCGAACGAAAGAATACAATTGAGGAATTTGTGGCCTAGTTTGAAGCCATGGAGTAGGAGGCAAAGACAATCGCAGATGTGACGACTCAGTTCATGTAGAGTGTCGTTCAGGATGACCAACTGGAATAACTGGCCAAGCAATCACAGGAAGCTAAAAATTAGTTGAAAACACTAAAGACATCGCTGCACACAATGCCTCTCATGGCCCAGACTACATGTGTTGAAGAGTTGAAGGACCTACAACAGTGAGTTGCTCCAGCCCAAGAACGTCAGCACAAGTGTAGCACCTAGCTCGACGAATTCCAAGACATTGGAGGGCAGATGGTCATGAAAGAAGTCGCTACATTGCAAGCAGTACAAGAAGGTTGGAATATGGTAGATGGTAAGGTTGGGGAGGAGCACCCATTGAAGCAGGACATGCTGAATTGTCAAGATACAGTTGAACGTGTTTAGCTCCAAGTTTGAGAGATCTAGCAATAGTTTGAGGACTTTACGGTCAAGATGATGGAGTACACCTTGTCAACCTGACATGGCTTAAGGATGAGCCACAAGACTGTGTTGGGGGCCTGTAGGTAGGGGTATCGGGTACATGAGTTGTGCAACATCATGGAGGCTATGCAAGCTCACAGGATATTGTGAAGGGCCACAACAGTGTGATAGAGGGAAGAACAACCATTTTTGGAACTATTTATGCAATTTTGTACCGATTGACCACATTTTGTGGATATAGGTCACTAGTTTGTTAGAATTTAGTTAGAAGTGGACCTTGGATGTAAAGGTGCAAGCCTATCAAAAGAGATAGAGTTGCAATAGTAGATATACTTTGGGTGTGACACATGCTTTGGAGAGATACTTCTGATGAGAACAAAGAGAGAGAATTACGGGGAAGAACTTGTATTTTTGGTATTTGTTTGCATCTATGTCTATTGTGAGGGAGTTTTGGCTCTATCTGTGTCGATATGTTTTCAATATCCTGATGTGGAGATGTACTGCATATTGTGAATCTATCTTGCGGAAGTAATATGACATGACGGATGTTTCCCTAAAGTGCTTTTGTCTCTTATTTTATTTCCTATTTTTATGATCTACGATGATAATGATGGATATTTATGGTTATATCAATGATTGATTATTGTTGCGATGAATGAATTAATGCAATCCATTGGCTATCTACCAGTTATACTAATTAATCTTTGATGAATGATGCGGTTCCAATTCTGAAGTATCTGTTGATTATGAAGTTAAGTTTTCGATGCCATGCTCTCCTTTCTTACTACTGGAAACTTGGTTCCGATAGCTCTCCCTCGACATCTTGGGTGACACTTCATCCACTCTGAGGGTGTTGGTGAGCAGGTTCAAACCTATCTGGGCTGGTGCTTAGGGAGCTCGCGTTGGTTGGGCATCGACACAGTGGGAACCCTTGTCGACGAGGCCTTGTTAGTGGGTTGCACCAATATAGATACTTGAAGCCTTAACCACACCAAAATACCCTTGGGATGGCATGAACCACCGCTCGTTCTTCCTCCCCGAAGAACTTGTGTCGCAGTCTGACCAGTTTTCCATTGAAACAAAGGATTTCATTCATGGGAAAGTGTTGAGTCCTAGAAAATCCTAGGTAACAACAGTTAGGGATTCTCCCTAGTAAACATTCCCAAATATCCTGTTACTATTTGGTATGGGGAATCTGTTCAGTTTATGGTTCGGCTACCGTAGGTCAAGTAACAAAAATAAAGGATTTTACCGGTTACGGCCCGGTCCACCGTGTATGTTTTTAGTTTTTGTATTTAAGTATGAGATGCAAGTGCCTATCTAAAAATGCAGATTGATAGAGAATATGAGGAGCGGTCACAATGTGATGCACAGGTTCTTACCTCTCATCTTAACTCTCTCGCATATAAACCACACACAGCAAGAAAAACTAAAACT
Organism: Pseudotsuga menziesii; assembly: GCA_001517045.1. Classification (NCBI taxonomy): domain Eukaryota; kingdom Viridiplantae; phylum Streptophyta; class Pinopsida; order Pinales; family Pinaceae; genus Pseudotsuga; species Pseudotsuga menziesii. Next base: position 358,107 of record LPNX011161524.1, read on the forward strand.
AACTATCTAACGTATCCCTAGGGAGAAAGATTAGCATTCATCAATGAGTAATGTATTTTGTGCATGCATTAAGAAAAAATCACAGATAGCTGCTACTTATTTCAAAACACAAGAACATTTATAGATATATGAACAACCAGATAGCTAATTGTTTATGAACAACATTCATTACCCATAGTGGAAATTTCATAGAATAAACTAGAGCGCATTCATAACAAGAACATAGGTTCAAAGAGTTAGAACAATCTCACAGTTAATGGATAATAGCTCAAAAAAAAATAGTTCACATTCAACAAATCCATAGCACAGCATTTGAAACCTTCCACAAAGCTTTCTCCAATAGGAAACTTGTAATTTCTTTATGCAAAAGGAAATAGTTCTTCTTACATCGTACTCTCACAAATCTATTTGGGAAAAAGTCCCCTTTTTTACCTCTAACTCTCCTATACTTATACCAAACAACAAAACTCTTAGGCTGACCCTCGGTGACCTTTGGGCTCCCCAAAACCATTCAGTCCCATGATTTTGTCTTTTAGTGAGTGCTCATGATTTATGCAATACGTTACGTTTCAGATTAAGATTTTAAGAGCACTTTATAAAAATAGGACCAGCTTGGTAACTGATTAACTTTTCCCAATCCTGGGCCTCTGCTACTATCAATCTGCTTGAGATCTCAGACCCTTACTTTCTTTTTCTCTTTCTTCATCTCTATTTCTTTATTTTCCTCCTCTTCCTTCCTTGCTGCCTCCTTTCATCAGCTTTGTCTTCTGGACATATCTCCTCTACAACAGAAATCATCCTGTCATGAATAACCAGTTCTTAGATCACTTAATGTTTGACAAAGTAACACAAACTGTATTAAAACATACATCTTGTAAAGTGAACCATAAAAACGCATGAAGAAAAAAAATGATAATGCAAAGAAAATCCTGAACTCTGCTAAATCCACTGTCCAAGCTAAAATCACAAGCCAGAACAACAAACTCCTTATCTAAATCCTGATCACATATTGACCAATTTGACACCCTCTGATGAAAGCATGAAAGATGACAAAAAAACCCGTCATTGAACAACAGAGTAAAAGCACATGAGAAAGGCAAGAAAACCCTCACCAGTGGGAAAAATAATATCTATCGAGCGAAAAAAAAAATCTCATCGGTGGGTCAAAACATTATAAATCGGATGGTTAGTGCACTAAAGAACCGCAACAGTAGAATACATAACGACTACGACTTCCGCAGTGATTAGAAAAGCATCGGCAGATAAACCAACTAAACATCAGAAAGATAGTGTAAAATTCAATCGCAATAGTGGGAAAAAATCATACCATGGTTTCCGCTTTCAAATGAAAACTACAGCGATCGGAAGTTTCAATGACTAAATGTCATCAATGATGAGCACAAATCCGCTGCCATGTCGGTGACGCAATAGACTATCCCTCCGATCAATAATAAAAAACCCTTCCGATAGCGCAAAGAAAAAGAACGTTAAAGCAATAAAACCATGACATTGGAAAAGAAAGGAGTTATCTGTTGGAACATTCATCGTTTATCTTCCATAATGGCGGCTCTGTAGGGAACTACAGCTTTGATGCACTGTACAAAAGATTTCCGACAGCGATAAATGAAAACAATTACAAATCAAAACTTGAAGTTTCAAAGTCAAAAGTATTAGCTGGACAACGATGAAAATAGTTTGTTTCACCTCAGAAACAGCGGCGGAAAAGAGAACCAAAGTTTCAATTCAAACATAAATAGACTTCCGATAGTAATGAAGGGAATCATTCACATCAAAGGACATGATTTTCAAATCAACTCTAAACTCCACAATCTAAAGCATTGGTAGGCAAAGCAGTTTTCATAAAAGCATGCCAAACAGCTTGACCTCACTTCAACTTCAAACAACCCAAAATGTAGCAGAGGGAAAACAAAAACAAAGTTCAGCAATCCAACAATCCTATGAAAAATAAAATTAAAAGGAGGGTCCAAAATTTTTAGAAAATTTGGGAAATATTTGCAGCTGCAACAATTGGCGACTACTTGGTGAACCCAGATCTCTGGACAATTTCTTCCTTAAGTAACAAACTGTTTGACAATAAAACCAACATGTTGAATTCTTCTAGATGTCTGGATTTCCCAAATGGAAAATGTATGTACTTTTAATCATTGATGATAGTCCAATTTAGGAAAATGGAAACCAAGATTTCAAAGTCAAGATAACTCTTTTGAGGCCAGGAAAATGAGTTTCATTTTTACCTATGTCTTCGTGTAGCTTCCATATTGAACACCATGGGATTGTAACATATGGAAAATGGATATATTCATTTGTTCCTCATTCCCATGCCATTTTTCACTTTTTGTGCATTTGGACTTTTGTCCTTTCTTTTGAGTCCTCCTGCATGCCTTTCTTTCTGAATTTTTTATTCAGGATCCTCCATCCATAGTGTCCTTTTGTGTGAGAGATGTATTTAATTTTTAGCTCATGGATGGAGAAGAACTTTCCAAATTCTATACTCATATGATTTAGTACTTTGTTTTGATACATATTGCTTTCTCAGGAGATTCTTTGACGCTTATTTTCCTTTTGGATTTCAATTCTTGGCATGGGATCATTTATATATAATATACTATTTACCTTGCTTCGTTTCCATGGGTCTTTCACTGTCACTCCCTAGGACATTTTTTAAATGTGAGATGGATGGAGCCTCGAAATAGTATTCCAAACCTTTGATCCTGAGTTATCCTACAAGGATTAAGTAGGACTTAAATGTGTTCATAGCCATTTAGGAAAATTGCTAACTAGAAGAAATTCTTTCAGATAAAACAAAAGTACACAGTCTTATAGTTAAGGATTTTAGTTAACCCAGAATTTTGATGCTCTCCATGCAACCAAAAGTTTGCTTCTTTTATTTAAATCCATCAAAATCTAAAAAACAACTAAAATTAAGTAAATAAAAAATAAACAACTAAATCAGTTTATTTATGTACAGAACAAAAACAAAAATCGGGAAAAATAAGTTTTGAGAACTAAACCATTAACTGGTAAGTTCTCCTCCCCCACCTATAAATCTTGCAACTTGTAGGTTGAGGGGCCAAGTTTTGCTGCAATCTGAAAAGGGCCTACCCATAACTATTGAAATTTCATGTGTTTCCCCTTTTCATCATGCGGGTGATCCCACTTAAGAACTAGGTCTCCCACTTCAAATTCCTTTTTTCCAGCTTTGTGTTTATCAAACCACCTTTTCACTACTTCTTGTTGATGCTGAAAACATTCTTTGGCCCTAGACCTAGACTCTTCCGCTTTCAAAAGATTATAGATTCTAATTTGTAGGATTTCATTATCTATGCCTCTAGACTGTTGAGCTATTATGGAATATGGTAGCATTATGTTAGTAGGAAGGATAGCTTCTTTTCCATAAACAAGGGTATACGGTGACACACCTAAGGAATTCTTGGGTGTGACCCTATCATCCCAAAGAGCATTCGGTAATGCTAAATGCCAACTTCTTTGGTTTTCTATCACAGTCTTTTTTAAGATCCTAATAAGATTCTTGTTTGTAGATTCTGCCAAACCATTCCCTTGTGGGTAGTCATTTGCAGAATAATGCAACTTAATTCCTCTTTCATGAACAAAAGAAGTTAATCTAATAGAATAAAAATAAGTAGCATTATCAAAAACTAGGGAAATTGGAACCCCAAACCTGGTCATAATATGATCTTGCAAGAAATCCATGACCGCATCTTCATTGACTTTACATAATGGAATGGCCTCGACCCATTTAGTGAAGTAGTCAGTTGCCGTTAAAATATATTTGTGCTGCAAGGAATAATTTGGTTTTATTTCTCCAATGATATCAATCCCCCATTGCTCAAATGGTTCTATTATCATCACAGGCTTCAATGGTCCTGCTACTTTGGCTTGTCTTCCCCCACACCTCTGGCAGATATCACACTTTCTAACATGGGCATGCGCATCCTTGAACAGCATGGGCCAATAGTATCCGGCTCTGAGAATCTTGTGAGCTATCGTATCTTAGGAAAAATGACCTCTAGCAGGCCCATCATGTAACTCTGTTATGACCTTTTTTGCGTCTTCTTTCTCTAAGCATCTGAGAAGGACTCCATCATAATTTTTCCTAAATAAAATTCCATCAATGATATAATATGCAGCTGATTTAAGGTGCAACGCTCTTCGCTGTTTGGAATTCCAATGTTCTAGCAACAATCCTTCTTGAAGGTAATGAAAAAGGTCTCGGTACCAAGAGTCTGGAGCTGTGAAAAGAGGACATACATCCATAATATGTAACTCAGCTTCATTATCCAAATTGTTTTCTTCATTGTTGTTACCTTTAGCCATTAGTTTCCACAGTCCTTGCCCTTTAACTATGGATGCTGGTTTGAATTCGAGGTCATATTCTTGTAAAGCCGTTACCCAGTTGCCTCTTCTTTCTCCTAATTCCTTTTGTACGAAAAGAGACTTTACAGTTGGGTGTGGAACTATTACCTTCGTTCGGTTCTTAAGTATGTACTGTCTGAATTGTTTTACCACTTTGAAGACTGCATAAGCTTGTTTATCCACAACTGAGTAATTCAATTTAGGCCCCTACAGACCAGTGCTCATAAATGATATGGGGTACTCATCTCCCCCATCTTCCTTCTGAGTAAGCACCGCTGCCAATGAATCGTCAGATGCGAAAGTGTACAAAATAAAATCTTTTTCAAAATTTGAACTTTTGAGAGAGGGTGCATGAGCAATAGATGTCTTTATTTTACTGAATTCATTCTTCTCTACATTAGTCCACTTGAATTGTACACTTTGTCTCACCATTTGGTTCAAAGGTTTAATAGTTTGAGCGAAATCTCGCACAAACCTTCGCACGAAATTTATTGTCCCCATGAATGATTGCATACCTTTTTTGTTGTGGGGTAAGGGGATCTGTTTGATGGCTTTGATCCTTTCTGGTTCTATGGAGATCCCCTTTTTAGAAACCATGTGACCCAGTAGCTTTCCTTATATAACCGCAAACACACATTTCCTTGGATTCAGTGAGATGCCATATTTTTGACAACGCTCTAAATTTTGTTTTAAATGGAATGTGTGTTCTTCTCTCTTCTTTGAAAATATCATGACATCATTGAGATATACTATAACACTAAAGCCAATTAGACCGCAGAAAGATATATCCATAGCCCTTTGGAAAGTATCTCCGGCGTTGATGAGTCCAAAGGGCATCCTTCTTTAAGCAAAAGTTCCCCATTTTGTTCTAAATGTAGTTTTAATTCTATCTTCTTCAGCTACTAATACTTGATTGTAGGCGAAGAATCCATCTAATAACGAAAATAACTCAGAACCCGAAACCATCTACAATATCTGCTCCATGGGTGGGACTGGATAGTTGTCTTTATCTGAAGCACGATTTAGGTTTCTGAAATCCACACATAGCCTGATTTCTCCAGATTTCTTCCTTACTGGTACCAAATTTGAAACCCATTCCGAGTGTCTGACTTTGAATATAATTTTGGCATCCAATAATTTTTTCACTTCATTCTGAATTAAAGGCTCCAATTTAGGATGCATCTTCCTCAAAGGTTTCTGATAAGGATTGAATCTAGATCTAATAGGAATGACATGTTGTATAATCTTGGTGTCATATGTTTTAAGCTCTTCATATGTCCAGGAAAATACATCTTTGTACTGTTTGAACAAACTAATGAACTTATTTCTTTCACCCGGGGAATAACACTTTCCCAAATTTACATATTTGGGTTTAACTTCAATTCCCAAATTTATTAGCTCGAATTGCAAAGACGAGCTATGAGTCTTGACATTTGCTGGTCTTCTGAATTTGCTATCTAAATCAAACATCCGCTCTAAGGTCTTGACCCCTTTAGGAATGAAGTTATCAAAATTTAACTTAGCTTGGTGTTCTTTGTCATCGATAATTGCCCCTTTGAAAGTTTCATCATTCATCAAACATTCCAATATTTGTTGATCATCATCAAAAACTTGTATATTAGTAATCATGTCTAGAATTGAAGGCCTGAAAAGTAATTCAATAGAACACTTGTTATTTGTAGGTACAAGCCTTGCAGCTGAGGTAGCTAACAAGTCAGCTGCTACATTCTTAAGTCTAGGAATGGATACAATATTAAATGCATGAAATTTTTTTAGCAAATCCCACACTTCACTCTGATAAGCCTTTAAATGAGGTAAGATGCAATGTATCTATTTTTGAATTTGCTTTACAATTATTTCAGAATCCCCGTATACTTTCAAATTTTCTACTTTTAATTCAATTGCTTTTCTTAGTCCCTAAACTAATGCTTCATATTTGTCTATGTTATTGGTACATTAAAACTCTAATCTACATGAAAGAAAATTTTTATTTTCTTTGGATCAATCAGGACACAGCCAGCTCCCAATCCTTCCAAAGTTTTAGATCCATAAAAAAAAGTGTCCAAAAACTATCTACTTCTACTGCACTTGAATCACAAACTACATCTGAAACTAAGTCTACTATTTTACAGTCAAAATCATCAGGTTGTGAAAATCGAAGGAGATCGAGCTGTGTGTCTAGTGTACTGCTGGATTCTTTTGCTTGGTAATTTCCCAGTTCAAGTTCAATGAGATAATTCCCCAATACAGAATTCATTGGTTCATTCTTACCCTCTAACTGAGTAACATTGTGCTTCATGTGGGGCTCTCTTAATACTTTAATTTCATTGGAACTTTCCTTATAAGAAAACCACAGATGTGACCAATATGATGCAAAATATCCATTTAGCTTTGCTAACCAATCCCGACTCAAAACAAGTCCACAAGCTTCAAGTATGTCCGCTACTACAATATCGATGAACTGACATACCTTTTCATTGGAAGATAATCAAATCAGAACATCCTCCATTTCCCAATTACCTTCACATTTGTTCTGTGTCACTGAATAACTTGTCGGGTAGATGATTTAGGTTGTCCATTTATCTTTTTGCAGACCGATAGCGGCATAACATTGACTGATGCCCCCGAGTCTACTAAACAGTTGTGCATGTTATGGTTGAAAATTTCAAAAGTCAGGAGAAATGGTGGGGTTTTTCATTTAGGCTTACCTCCCACACTTGCTTCACCAATTTATTCTTCTTCAGGTTGATTGTTAGTGGGAAGCTTTTCTTCAGGTATTTCAAGTGCTTTTAACAACCTTTCTTTCTGCTGAGGCACATTACACATTTCAAACAGTGAAATATTTTCCTTATAACTCTTAATATCTTCCACGATATCATAATCCATCTTATGTTCTTTGATATTCTTTTTTACATCTTCAGTCTTCTCCTCAGTGGGATTAACAGGCATGTTGATTTGCTTTGGATCCTGACTCATAATGGTGAATTTAGGTATTTTATCAGCTGTGGTGCTCTTCTGAATTTTCTTTACATTCTTTTGAAGTCAAATAATTTTTAGGATTACTAATCTATCTTTATTTAACAAACCTTGACTTCTTGTTGTCACGTTTGTTTCTGATATTTCCTCATGTTTCAGAGTACCTTCATCTTCTGTATCAAAAATTGAGACATAGTCCCATAAAACCAAAGCATCATCCTCTTGTTTTTTTGTGGATTTATTACCCTTTTCTTCCTCATCATCAGCTTCTATTAGTTTAGAGTCCAATAGCTAATTCATTACTAATGTCATTGAATTTATCCATTGAGGGCAATTTTTTTCACAATGGGGCTATTGATGAAAGGTGCAAAAGTTATCCATACCCACCTCAGTTAAATTCATTGATGCAGGGCTGTGTGGAGGAGGTTTAGATTGATTGTTGTCCTCTCTCCTTTTATAGTAAAGCTTATAATATTTATGAGTTTCTTTTTCCTTTTCCAAATCTATTATTCTATTAGATAGTTTCTACATCATTTTCAACATTCCTTCAAAGTCATGTGACTGCTCTTCCTTAGGATTAGATAGTAATAAGGCTTTCTTACCAAAAGTTTTTTCTCCCGACTGCTCAGGATAATCTTCTATGCTCTCTTTTTCAGCTTCTACCCTCTCAACTTCTTCATAAGTTTCTGACAACGTAGGCTTGACCTACATCTTTTCAAACATGGCCAAGTCAGGCCCTAAAGATGAAGTATAGTTTTTGATCAAAACCTTATCAGATGGTTTATTAGTTGCAGAAAAATTCTTAAGATAAGAAGCAAACCTTTGGGTGAAACTATGCACTTTCTCTTTTATTTCTTTATTCAAAGTGCATAACCCTTTCATTAGAGCTGCATGAGTTTTCTAGGATGCATATTTACTTTTGAATATCCTTTCAAATGTGTCCTAGTCTGGGATTGAGTTTGCAAGCAAAGAAAAATACCATGAGGCTGTTGCTCCTTTCAGGGTATGCAGAAACAATATGTAGACTACATCTTCATGTTCTCTAGCCCATAGTCCTTCTATAGCCAAGTAAAATATTTCAAAATGATCATCTACCAAAATATTTTCACTTGGGTCAAACTTGGGCACCATTTTCTCAAAATCCTGAGGTAATTCATGTAAAGGGGGTGCCAGGTTTAAAGGTGACCTAGCCCTCCAAGCAAGTGGGGGATTGGGTGGCTGATTTGCATTTACGTTTTCCATGAGTCTAGGTGGAGACTGAGGTGGTGAGTGAATAGGGGTATGAACAAGTGAACAGTAAGGTGTATTTAGGCCCACTTGATTCAAAGGCTGAACAACTTCCTGTAAGGTTGTTTCTACCAGTTCTTCAAAATATCCAACCAACACTGCGTCTTCCAATATAAGATGGTCTTTCTTCTTATATTATCTTCTAGGCAAGACAGTAATAATTGGTAATCCTCCAATGTTATTCACATATGCCCTAGTATGTCTTCTCAAATCATTAACTACTCCGTTATCAACATAATATAGATGCTCTTTACCCTTCTCTTCGTGAATTGGATTGGGAAACAAACTGCTTTCAGAACTATCACCAGTGGAATAATCTCAAGAAAATAAGTTTCCTCAGCCAACCATACACTAGCTGCCCTCCTTTTAGCACCAAAAACTATTGAGGCCTGGAAATTCATAGGTAACAATAGTTATGGAATCTCCCCAGTAAACGATCCCAACTAGCCCATTACTGTTTGGTGTGGGAATCCGTCTGGTTTACAGTCCGGCTACCGTAGGTCAAGTAACAAAAATAAAGGGTTTTACCGGTTACGGCCCTGTCCACCGTGTAATTTTTTAGTTTTTTTATTTAAGTATGACATGCAAGTGCCTATCTAAAAATGCAGATTGATAGAGAATATTAGGAGCGGTCACAATGTGATGCACAGGTTCTTACCTCTCGTCTTAACTCTCTCACATCTAAACCACACACAGCAAGAAAAACTAAAACTAACTATCTAACCTATCCCTAGGGAGCAAGATTATCATTCATAAATGAGTAATGTATTTTTTTCATGCATTAATAAAAAATCAAAGATAGCTACTACTTATTTTAGAACACATGAACATTTATAGATATATGAACAACCAGATAGCTAATTTTTTATGAACAACATTCATTACTCATAGTGGAAATTTCATAGAATAAACTAGAGCGCATTCATAACAAGAACATAGGTTCAAAGAGTTAGAACAATCTCACAGTTAATGGATAACAGCTGAAAATGAAATAGTTCACATTCAACAAATCCATAGCACATCATTTGAAACCTTCCACAAAGCTTTCTCCAATAGGAAACTTGTAATTTCTTTATGCAAAAGGAAATAGTTCTTCTTACATCATACTCTCACAAATCTATCTAGGAAAAAGTCCCGTTTTTTCCATCTAACTCTCCTATACTTATACCCAATAGCAAAACCCTTGGGCTGACCTTTGGGTTCCCCCAAACCATTCAGTCCCATGATTTTGTCTTTTAGTGAGTGTTCATGATTTATACAATACATTACGTTTCAGATTAAGATTTTAAGAGCACTTTATAAAAACAGGACCAGCTTGGTAACTGATTAAATTTTCCCAAGCTTGGGCCTCTACTGCTATCGATCCTCTTGAGATATTAGACCCTTTCTTTCTTTTTCTCTTTCTTCATCTCTATTTCTTTATTTTCCTCCTCTTCCTTCCTTGTTGCCTCCTTTCATCAGCTTTGTCTTCTGGACATATCTTCTCTACATCAACAATCATGCTATCATGAATAACCAGTTCTTATATCACTTAATGTTTGACAAAGTAACACAAACTGTATTAAAACATACATCTTGTAAAGTGAACCATAAAAAAGGCATAAAGAAAAAAAATGATAATGCAAAGAAAATCCTGAATTCCACTAAATCCACTGTCCAAACTAAAATCACAAGCAAGAACAACAAACTCCTTATCTCAATCCCGGTCGCATCTTGACCTATTCGACACCCTTCGATGAAAGTATAAAAGATGACAAAATAAACCGTCATTGAACAACAGAGTAAAAGCACACAAGAAAGGTGGGAAAACCCTCACCGATGAGAAAACTACTAAGCATCGGGCGAAAACAAAACTCTCATCGATGGGCGGAAACACTATAAGTCAGATGGTTAGTGCACTAAAGAACCGCAATGGCAAAATACATAAGGACTATGAATTCCGTGAAGATTAGAAAAGCATCGGCAGATAAACCAACTAAACATCGGAAAGATAATGTAAAATTCATCCGTAATAGCAGGAAAAAATTAGACTACGGTTTCCACTTTCAAATGAAAACAGTGGCGATCGGAATTTTCAATGACTAAATGTCGATGATGATGAGCTCAAAGCCACCATCGTGTTGGTGATGCAATAGACTAGCCCTCCGATCAATAATAAAAAACCCTTCTGATAGCGCAAAGAAAAAGAACATTAAAGCAATAAAACTATGGCATCAGAAAAGAAAGGAGTTATCCGTCAGAACATTGAACGTTTAGCTTCCGCAATGGTGGCTCCATATGGAACTATGGCCTCGATGCACTGTACAAAAGATTTTCGACAGCGATAAATGAAAACATTTACAAATCAAAACTTGAATTTTCAAATTTAAAAGTATTAGCTGGACAACGATGAAAATAATTTGTTCCACCTCCAAAATAACAGCGGCAAAGAGAACTAAATTTTCGATTCAAAAATAAATAGAATTCCGATAGTAATGAAGGGAATCATTCAGATCAAAGGAAATCATTTTCAAATCAACTTTAAACTACATAGTCCAAAGCATTGGCAGGCAAAGAAGTTTTTAGAAAAGCATGAAAACAATTTGACCTCACTTCAACTTCAAACAACCCTAAATGTAGAAAAGGGAAAACAAAAACAAAGTTCAGCAATCCAACAATCACAGGAAAAATAAAATTAAAAGGAGGGTCCAAAATTTTTAGAAAATTTGGGAAATATTTGCAACTGCAATAGAAAGTCAATTGGTTCAAAATCCCATTCCGAAACCAGATGCCTTCGAAGAAGGGAACATGGCCAATATTTTGCCAACCACTAAAATTAACATCTCAATCAATACTGATATTGTTGAGGAAATCATGCTCGGGGAATCTTGCTCCTCAAAAGAAGTCGCGTCCTACAAAGCGCTCTTCCAAGAATTTTGCGACATCTTCTCCTGGTCCTATACCGAAATTTCCGGGTTAATATCCATCCATTGTTGAACACCACATCGACACATGTCTTGATGTGGTCCACATATGCCAAAAACCACTTATACTATGAAACGAGAACTATATACTATGAACGAGAACTCTACCCATAAAAACGATGATTTTTGCAAAAAAAACACCAAAAACACCCCCCAAATAGAAAAGTGTTGATACCAGTATACACGTTTTTTTTTTAGGGTAAAAAATAGAGCCATGGACTAAACATCCCATATTGTTGTTTAACAAAACTTTAAAATCAACCTTAAATTGGAAAAAAAGAAAAATTCTTGAAGAGATAAATTACAACTTTCTGGAAAATTGCATATTAAAGAAAAAACAATTTTCTCTAATAATTTCACCATTATAACCATATAGAAACAAAGAAATTATGATGTGATTCATAATGAGATAATATATTAGACCATACAAGAACAAATGGTTCATATAAATATTCAAAAACTCCTCTAGAGTTTCAATTACAAAAATCATACTAGTAAAAAGCATCTAACTGCCTCTTCAAATTCATCCATGGATTATGACACCCCATCATCAAAAATTCCTGTAGAGTATCAATTAAAAAAATCATACTAATAAAAATCATCTACACTGCTTCTTCAAATTCATCCATGGATTCTGACACCCCATCAGAATCTACATTTTTTGCAGATGAAGGACTTGATGAAGATGTAGATGACCCATACTCTTCTCTATTATCAATGGGCGCACCATCTGAGTCTACATCTATGCCCATCATTTCAGATGTCATATTCCTTTGAGATCTACGGATTGGTTTAACAGACTCCCATCTTGCAACTTTTGGCTGTGGCAGCAACCTCTTGATAATCTCTATAGTCTTGAAGCGGAGAGTGTCTTTCTTTGTCAACTTGAAATCATAAACAAGTATATCAACTTCCTCTAATTTCAAGATGTCAATGCGGTGGCGATTTATTTTTTGACCCTTTCTGTTTCTCTTTCTGCAAACCTTTTTCTCAACCACCATCTCTGCCTTGTACACACCATCAAATGGGCATGTATCTATTGCATACCAATGTACTTCTACTGATACTACTTCTTCATTTTCTTTATTGACCTTGATAGCTTTTGCAATCCAAAATGGATATTGACATGGATCATCTGTAACCAAAACTGCAATCATGCAACCCTCCTTGATATCTTGTACTAAGCCCCTGTAAAGGTCTTCCATCTCTCGACGCTTTGCGGATGATATTCTAGAGCCAATCTACATTTCTCTTTCCTCTACTTGAGAAAACTCAACAGCTCGAGGTTCAACATTTGTTACCTCGTTTTCATTTGATAAAATTTGTGGCCAAGCAAATGGAGTCTTCAAAAATATATCTCCATTTGTAGAGTTTGAAATTATGTCACTCTGCTCTATGAAAAAAGACTCCCACCAAACGGAATCAGCAACATCAAAGTACTCATATGTATCTTCAATAGACTTTTTGATTTCTTCCAAGCATTGAGAAGAATCAACATCTCTACTATGTCGCCTTGCATTATGAATCTCTGTATATGATTGCAATAACAATAAATTTGAAGCATACATTTGATGACTTGGGATGAATTTCAAAAATGCCAAACCTGATGAAAGCCCCCATTCTGTGCTAGTTGAGTACTTCTTTCCCCACAATAGTGTTTTTCCATCAATCTTTTTTATACGAAATTGATGCTGAAATCTAATGTCATTAATTTTTTCAATGCACCTTTCCTCACCATGCGATCCAAACAGAAATCTTCGCATGTCAACAGTTTCTTCCAATTTCTCTACAGTAGGCTCTGGATGGTATGATTTCCCTATAATTTCAATCAATGATGGCAGGCTCCCGACTTTCTTCCTCCTCAATGTCCTTACAAAATGGCTGAACATTTGATCAATATGATCATGTGTCCCAACAAGAAGGAACCCAACTTTTACCTTCTTAAAAATTCCCAATTCCACAAGCATGCTTAGATAACCAAACACGACCTGGTTTTTGTTTTCTCAGCTTGTGTTGTCCAATTGTAGATATAGAACTTCTGGAAGATCACCAGGCCAATGAGTAATGACATGGTGAATTATGCTGATGGTCAAATTTGCATCATTGTGAATATTTGGAGCTGTAAAGTAAACCCTTGGAATCATTTCACCATTAAAAACCATACACCCAACCAAGTGAAACTGAATAAAATTCTCCTCCTTTAAATTCTTTGGCACACGGACAAAATGTGGCAAGAGTGTTTTTTTCTGATCCATGCCATCAATTATCAAACCCATATACTTATCTAGAGCATCGTAACACTTCTTGCGATGTTTGTACAATTTTTGCCATTCATTTGATTGTTGATTGCAATGTTCTTGCAGTGCATTGATTATGGAATCTACAAACAACATAACAAAAAATATTGCTAACTAGTTTCAATAATTGACATTTATCTATTTTTTGTTTTTGTTTTGTAAACATACCTCTTTCTATCCCTTCTGATCTATCCCTTCTTTCTTTAAGAGAAGCACATGTATTGCAGACCCCCATCCTTGACCTCTTTGG
>LPNX011161524.1:396606-414218 GCA_001517045.1 Pseudotsuga menziesii
ATGGTTGTGACTTTGTCTCTGAGAAAGGAAGCTGAGACATTTTAGGAACCGGTTGTCATAGAATGTATCCAAAGGCAAGTGAGTTGATGCTTTAGTGGAATTTTCTGTCTTTAGGTATAGGCCGGTGTAGAAATTGGAGGTAAAAGTTGTTGATGCTCTAAAGCGCCCTAAATGGAATATGGGGAAAAAAATCACCGTTGACTCTGCCACCTTGTTTAATAAGGTATGGCATCATTGCTTTGTAATTTGTCATTGTTTTATTTCTCTTTATTAACCTTAATGCTTTATTGAGTTGTTTTCCTTTCCAAATCTGAATATCTAGTATCGGAAATGTTATTTGTTCTCAGGGTCTTGAGGTAATAGAAGCACACTACCTTTATGGAGTTGACTATGACAATATTGAGATTATGATCCACCTGCAATCGATAATTCATCCAATGGTTGAGACACAGGTAGGATATGTTGTCTAGAAAATGTACTTGTGTTCAGGATCTGCTTCTTGTTTTTGTCAACACCAAATGCTTTTCTGATGGAGTTTTGGCTGCTTTTATTTACCAGGATTCCTCTGTTTTGGCTCAAATGGGTTTTCCAGATATGTGATTGCCAACTCGGATCCCAAAAATCAATGGGATTCATAGGAGGATAAAATCCAGGACAACGCCGCCAGCCACCAATAGGAATAAATAAACTTTATGAGAATAGCTCCTAGAATAGGAAGAACCAGCTGCTTTCCGAAAGGAGGTAATCCTTACACACCTGATTATCCCACTACTTCACATTCTATCAGAATCACATGTTATAGATAATTAGGTAAAATACGTAGATCCATGAATAGGATAAGAGTTTAAACACTGATTACGTGTTAGCTTATAGTGTTTACTTATCTCATGTTACTAATTTCCAGGAATAGTGTAGTATCTCTATTAATCGCATTACAACAAGTGATTAGGTGAATTACTAGTATGAAGATTATGGGAATAGAGTAGAGATCACACATCAGTATCGTTGCTTACTGTGCTTGAATCTATACACACACTCTAGTAATTTATATGAGTTTAACCTAGAACATATGGAAATAGATCCTGTACTGTAACAGATATGAGTAGAATGTAACAATGGTAATTAGTCATGTAATTGATTAAGGGAATAAGGTAACTAGTACCAACCGTATCACTTAAGTAGTATCTCTTACATATTTGTAGTAATAAAGTACTGTATAAATTAAGGTTCATACCATGTTAAGGTTATACATTAGCAGGATACAGCAATACTTATGATCCTATGCTTAGGAATAGTGGAATAAACTCTGTACTAATTAGGAAAACACAGTCCATGTTAATGACTAGTATGCTTTTATTAGCTCAGTTTAGAGTAAGGGCAATGATTAGGGATAGAACTATTACCAAGATGTATTGAGCTTACAGGTAACCATTGGTTAAGATGAGCTTGCTTGGTTATGGTATACTTATGAGTTTTATACCTTGTAGTGCTATAAAGGTAAGTGCTTTATTATGTAGAGATGATTAGGTTAAGCTTCGATAAGGTGATAGTACTTATTCTTAATTATTACGATAGCTCTAATTTCCCTTATCATTACGAGGGTTTCTCTCTTTGTTCGTGATTATTATGGATACCAGCTACTCTACTAACTCAATGATCCTGTACTAGTTCCAAGCAGTTGTAACCATATAAGCTTATGCTTGTTTACCATTAGTACTACCCTAATTAACAGTAAGCTGCTTAATACATAGTCTTAGTTACCTATATGATTACAGCTCTTAATGGGAACAGATCTAA
Source organism: Pseudotsuga menziesii (assembly GCA_001517045.1). Taxonomy (NCBI): domain Eukaryota; kingdom Viridiplantae; phylum Streptophyta; class Pinopsida; order Pinales; family Pinaceae; genus Pseudotsuga; species Pseudotsuga menziesii. Next base: position 398,404 of record LPNX011161524.1, read on the forward strand.
CAGATAAGTGTAATAAAAGCAGTAAGTTTAAGTAATGAATACAATGGTACTTATACTGATAGTTACAAGGGTCATGTTTAACTTACCACTATTCAAACATAACCTCCAAGCTGTAAGCTTATCTTAAATAGTAAGCTTCTAGTAATCAATGATGCTCAAACATAATGGATAGTATAAGCTAGTTATTATGGTTCTTACTAAGTTGATTAGTACTAGTGATTTTTAAGTATCAACGTAATACAACATGTATCTCTTATGGAAACACAAGCACCATTAGTGAAACCACATAATGTTTTGTACTAAGTGTGATTGGAATGAGTGATTACCATTATCTTTAACCATATGTGAGTTAATATGGATATGTAAGCTCTATACGGATAAAAACATAGTTGAATAGAGTAGAATAACAGCTATATCATAGTGAAATCTAACTTACTCCTACTATATAAGTAAGCATACAGCTGGGAGACTTACAAGCATTCAGCTAAGAACTGAGCTCAATCAAGCTCAATTATGGAAAGAACGATATGTATTGCTCATTTCACCAGTGTAATCATGAATCTGAGTACAAGCACCTAGTTAATTAAGCTGGATAGGTACCATGCTTGATCAACCTTACCAATAATGATGTAGTATCACCATTACTAATCTGATATCCTTGTTATAGTAGTAATGATAGAACAGAACAGTAAGCTTCTCCATACATTACAACACTAACTATACCTGTAGTATTTGACATATGTTATTTACTTGTATCAACTTGCATGGTTATAGCTAATCAATGTACTCCTTATACTTGGATATGGGTAACATTATGCACACACAATTGCAACGTCAATATTCACATTATTTTGATTGGCATTAGTACTAGATGGACATTTTGTAAAAGATCTCTAGTAAAGTATGCACTGCACATGCTTTTGTATTTTTTTTTTAAAAACACTCACAGGTGTCGGTTAAGCGACACCTATAACTGTCGCTTTACTGACGAAACGAAGGCTATATCCGTCGCTTAATCGACGGCATGAAGGTTATAGCCGTTGCTTAACCGACGAAATGAAGGTTTTTTTTTTTTTTAAATTGACTACCATCTCTTAATCGACGGCCTTTATGTCACTTAACCGACGGCATGAAGGTTATTTTCTCAAAAAAAATTCACTACCGTCCAAGATATTTTGTTGCTTAACCGACACTTTACATTTAACCGACGGTAAACTGAGGTGTCACTTAACCAACAGTTTCGAAAGATGTCGAATAACCGACGAAAAGTTTCCGACGCTTAAAAAAAATCATAGTGTCATACATGCGACAGGGAAGTGTCGAAAATTCGACAATACTGCCATCGGATTTTTGGTCGAAATGTAGTAGTGTGGCATATTCATCATCGCACATAGGAAACATACAAAAAAAAATATCATGCATCACCACATATAAACATGCGTACACATGTAAAAACACATCATATAGCCATTTCATTCACATCATCATAAATGACTCACATATAAAACCATAAAAAGCGTTGTTATAGCTGATTTTACCACACATAGTGAATCACACTGTTATGGCCATCCCTGTCCCTCTGCAGACTCCTTAGACCCCATGGACCATTTGTGTTCCTTTTATGTTTCCAAGATCATCCCTAAAAGCATGCAAAAATTGCCATACACGACTTTTAAACCCTGTCTCACATATATACGCGGGTTTGACCCCTAAAACCGCATACATCAGGATGTGTGCAAAAGGCCAAATTCTTTTGGGGTTTTCCTTGATGTGGATCCGATTCACTTGTCTCCTGGCCTTCCATATGCCTTGAGATTGCTTAGATTTGACCTTTCATTACCCCATTGAAGAGCTATATAAGGAACCCTTTGGATACATTGAAGGCATGAGGAATTGAGAATAAGAAAACTATAGTCCATTGTTGCCAGAGCTTATACTTGAGTTTGCATCCCTTTGTCCCTTGGAGCACTTTTGTGTTCTTCCCAAGATTTCCCTTTTCTTGTGAGCTTGCTATCGAGAGATGGAGGATTGAAGTGGTGGAGGCCCAAGTGGGGGACTCAATTTCTTCGATCCGCAGATGTGCCGACAGAGGTTGTCTCTATTGTAATCTATGTTTTATATTAATAGAAATATCTTTTCCTGTCCAATAATGTGTATTTGAATGAATATTTGATCCATGGATGATTTCAAATGCTTATATGTTATTGATTATATATTCTAGAGTAGGTTTAACACAATTATATATAGCATGGTTGTCTTGTTTATTGAATGTTGAGGAAACAATTTATCAATTCAAACAGGAGTTGGAAAGCTCAACAGGGATCTACATCAACCGTCCGGAATAAGGTACGAATCGAGATCCTTTAGTGTTAGATATTTGGTTTCTCTTGCATATAGGAAATGATTGATTTTTGGAGTCAAGCTATCTGTTGTGGTACCCCAAGCCATAGGAATTTCTCTCCATAACAAAATTGGTGACTCCACTGGGGAGTTCCTAGTAGTTGTCCTTTGGGGGTTTATCGGCATTCAATGTTCTTTAATTGCTCTTATTTCTCTGTTTTTGAGTCGGGTCTGGGGGCATGTTTTCCTGGTAGTGTTTGATTGGTGTGAATTTTGTCTCAGTTTATCTATTTTTATTTCTTTGTATACATTTTTCTTCCTGTACGTGAATTTTTAACTCACAGTCGCGTATACACGCGGATTTGACTACTATATCTGCGTACATACACGGGTTCACTACGAACAGTCATGTATTCCCTGAGTTTTTCCTTTTAAAGGAAGATTGATTGTTGCTGGGTGAATTTTGATGATTGATGAGTCTCCTTTGATACTGCTAGAGTCTGTATACACCTCTGTTTTTTACCAGAGACAACTTTTTTTTAGGGTAAATTTATTTTTTAAGAATGTTCTTGCCATTGCATTTTCAATTGTTTGTTTTGGGATTAGTGCATTAGATTTATTTTACCTTAGTACTTTGTGTGAGTGTTGTTTAATTGTGCTTGCAGATTCTGGGGGTGGTAGAACCATTCTTTTGCTTTAGTATCTCATTTTTATTCAAAAAAATCCAAAAATATTTGCTTCTTTGCATCATTATGCATTGCACTTTGGACTTTGCATGGTACTTGCACTAGGTTTTCTTAGAGAAGTATTAGTTATGCTTTCATATAGGAATGACTGCATTTGTCATTTGAAGAAAATTTTGCATTTCATGTAGTAGCATGCCCTATTTTTCATTCGACACAATACATTTGCATTGATTGTTAGGTGTGCATTTTACTTCAAGCTGCTTCATAACACCATTGGTTGCATGGTCATCTACCTTTTTTGAGTAATAAAGCCAAATAAAATCAACGCTTAATTAAAATGGATTACTCTATTTTCTTTGATAGGGTACACCAACAAGATTAGGTTTTAGGGTCTTGGACTGGTTCATTGTGATTAAATTCTCCAAGACCACTAAACAACAACATCTATGTGTCTGTCCAGGTGAGAGTGTGAAATTCCTTGGTATAATTGGTGTTTCTCAGGATCCTCCTCTTACAAGGGAGTTAAGCACAAGGCAGTGTGAGCGGTTATTGATTACGATGACCCCTAGTCATAACTAAGTAGCATCAGAGATATTTCCAAGATTGTATTCGTATCTGAGGGCTCTTTCGAGAGTTTCAAGATTTGCTACCCTACCCATACGGTAAATCCTACCCATGACTGTCCGCCTGAGCATTGATTGTATTGAGGTGACCTTAGTTTCCTTACCTAGGTTATCGAGGGGGTAATTTGCAGGGGTTATTCTCCAGGTGTCCCAGCCAGGTTGGGGTCAGACAACACAGTTGCTATATGCATTGAAGCGGACGGCCACAATAATTGGTTATGAACCTCCACTTGTTGTGTATGGGAGTCTCAAGCCTCTCCTAGGCGAGACATACCTGCTTCATTCGAGAGCTCACATATCCTACCCTTGTTTGCTTGTTATTGGCTTTAGATTATATTGGGGTATGCTCTGTGCACGTTAGCTTGCTTAGGGTTTACGTAATTAGAGAGACTTTTTCATTTTTTGAGTCATTGTGGATTCAGGTGTAGCACCCTGCCATTCTCATCGCTTAGCAGGACTTTCACCTTCTACATCTCCTACTCCTTTGGGAGAGAGAAATAGATAGTCCAGGTGGACTACTTCTCACATTGATTCACACATGATGGGAGATCATGAACATGAACTTCCTGAGTTGTCTTCTCCACCTCAGGAGGTTGGAGAAGATGATCCTACTCCTATGTATGATCCTTCACCTGATATACCTACACACTCTAGGTTCACTCCTTCACATGATATACCTACACACTCTGGGTATGATCCCTCATACACAAGTCGTTGGTATTGGATGCCAGGAAATGAGACTCATCATGAACCTATGAGCACTAGTTATGTTGGTTATGGCATGTCTAGCATCCCTGCACATGATCCGACATTCCATGCCGAGTCAGAATTTGATCCTAGCACCATGCCTAGGGGCATTCCCATTCCTTTCTATGCGGAGAGATTTGGGAGCATGAGTCACATTGCACCCTCCATCCCAATGGTGGAGGCTACATCACATGTTTGTCCTAGACCTAATGCTAGTAGTCCTATTCGGATACCAGATCCAAGATGAGTGACTGTAGGGAATACCACTTACGTGATTTCACATATCCCTTCATCCTCTATTCCTGGTTCTTCGAATGCTATTCCTCCCCCACATTCATGTGGTCCTTCGGGCCAGAATGTTGCTACGAGTCATGTGCATACTGCTTCTACTTGTGTAGTTGTATCTCATAGTCAAGTACCTCTTGTATCGGGAGGTCGTATTCCTACTTCTGGAGGTCATATTCTTACTTTCAAAACGTCTATTCCTACCTATGGAGTTTCTCATGGGACTTCTTATGGAACACAATATGCACAAAGTTATTCACCTTATGGGTACGGGTATCAACAACCCACGTACTCCCCGAATTATGGATTTGTAGCCCCAAATAGTCAAGGTACACCACATTATGGTGCTTCCATGCCACCCTACATGGGTCAAAAGGGAGGAGGATACTATGGCCATGGCCATGGTGGTTATGGTAATCAGTCCTATGTGAACCAAAATTATCAGGGAGTGCCTCATAGACCTGCTCAACCTAGGCTCCCTTTCCTCGCAACGTTAAATCTGCCTGACTTGTCGAGACTAATGAACGATCTGGTATCTTATGACCCAGCTTGATCGGCTGTCCCTATGAAGCTTCCCTCAGACATTCCTAAGTTCAAGGGAAAACTAGGAGAATATCCAAGTGAAAACATTACTACATTTCACCTATGGTGCACTTCTAACTCCTTACACAAAGATTCGATCCGTTTAAGGCTATTTCAACGCACCCTTACAGGGCCTGCAGAGAAATGGTACATAGAGTTACCTAGGGGGGCATTCACTTTGTTCGATGACCTAGCTATGAATTTTCTCAACCACTTCTAGCTACTAGTGTGTTACGACGTTGGTACGGAACTCTTGTCGACATTTTGACAAGACAAAGCCACGCATATCTCGGACCATATCCAAGAGTGGCATAGACGGAAAAGATTGATTAAAGCCTTCATACCACCAGAGTTTCTCCTCGAGTGGTTCCTTAATTCGTTACTTCCATATATACTGAAGGATGTTTCCACATCCGGAGTTCAGAATGAGGAACAAGCCAGTTTTAGGGCACAGGAATTGGAGTTGATTTATGCTCAATCTGGTTTGTTATATGAGATCATTCCTAATGCTCCACATTCTAGTTTCAACCCTAAGGTCAAACCTAGACCACATGTCGATGGCATTGTTTATTGTATAAGTTCCAAACCTGCAGATTCAGTTGTGAAATAGGTTAGTCAATTATCTATCAACCAATCTACCTCAAGACAAGCCATGACTTCATCTCAACCCACCCAAACGACGAGTGTGCTTTTGGTGCAATTGTCGGACCAGAAGGGTAACCAGCAACCTAGAAGGAATAAGAAGAAGGGTAAAAACAATAGTAAGGGTGGGAAAGAATGAAAATTCCAATTCTAATGACAAGAATGCCCGAAATTCTGGGGGGGACAAGCAACCTAAACATAAGGTTAAGTTTCCTTGCAAGTTGTGTAAGGAGGACCACCTCACTCACTTGTGCCCTTGGATAGAAGAAGCCTCAAGGTTCATAGCGCAGGACCCAGCTATGCTGACTAACCCTTTACCTCATAATCAAAATATGAACTCGAGGACCCATGATCAATTTGGTGGGGATCAAGATCCGCCAGAAGCTTGTAGTGTTCATGTTTGCATCAACATGGTGCGTGCTGCTAAGGTTGTGACTCGTGTGAAGGACTATGGTTCGTCACAACCAAACCTTGGAAAGCAACTTGCTCCACCCAAGATTCCTTTGCATATTGAAAAACCTGTGGATAAACCTGAATTTGCTCCTCACATTCCTAAGGGAGTCCTTAAGCGTTCGAGGCACAATCCTAATGCCTGAGCCACCCAGAACTATTCTGTTGTCGAGGATTTGGGCCACACTCCTTGTGCGATGTCTGCACTCAAAGTACTTCAGAGTTGTCCTTCGCAAAGGAAAGCTTTGTTTTCTGCTCTTGGTGTTAATAATGATAATTCTTCCTTTGTCATCAAATTTGAAACCGTGGGACTACAGCCTCACTTGCCTTACTATGTGTCTCTTTTGATTCATGTAGAATGTCTTAACAAGACCGTCAAACACACTGTGATTGATGAAGGTGTTTTCGCTTCCGTGATGTATTTGGTGTGTTGGAATGGTTTGGGTTCCCCCGAGTTGTCTAAATCCACTACCATGTCGACTGTGTTGGATGGTAAATCATTTCATATGCATGAAATTCTTCCTTCTCTTAAGGTTCATTTGGGAGGGAAGACCATCGCGATCAAGGTTGAGGTGGTTGACTACAATATATTACTGGGTAGGAATTGGATGTACAATATGCAAGATGTAGCTTCTTCTCTATTTTGAGTTGTATGCTTTCCATTTAATGGGAAGATAGTTACGATTGATCAAATTTCATTCAATAATCCGTGTGTTACCACATCTTCAGGAGCTTCTATCTCGATTGTCGTGCACTCTCAACCGACAACTGGGAGTGTGGGTGTGGGCATGTATCCATCCCTTATGGGATCATTTAGTTGTCCTGCACCTGTTCTTATGATCGGGTCTACTTCCAGTGAGGATTCATCGTCATTATGTTTGGTGTCTTTTCACACCACTCATATAGAAGATCCTTGGATTATTCCTACACCGAGTCCTTTGAGTGAGCCCATTGGAATGGACGTGATATTTCCTGCAACTATAATAGCATATCAAGCTAATCTTGAATGTGTTGCGGAGCCTAGTCCTTCCTCTTCACGGACAGAGGAGGAGGACCCATATGTGTTGCTTGCATGGTCAGTTTAGTATTCTCACACACATGACTACCTTGATAGTGTTTTTCCATTATATGAAGCTGTTATTGAGGCTATGTCTGGAGTTGAGCCACCTTGGGAAGAGTTGCATCATAGATCTTACTTCCTTCCCAAGCTTGACCATTTGGAGTGTGAAGACTTTAGGGAGATTCTTAGTGAGAGAATTGGTAGTCCTTTGGTTCCATTAAGCTCTTCTGGTCTAATGGCCGATGGAAACATGGTGAATATATCTCCTACCATTCCTATCAATATCTCTCACGATCCTGGCAAGATTGAGAATGTCTATATTGGGGAAGAATGTTCCCATGCTGAGATTCAAGAGTATACCGAGCTATTCAAAGAATTTCATGATGTATTTGCTTCGTCATATGAGGAAATGCTAGGTATCAACCCCCGCATTGTTGAGCATGAGATTAAAACTTATCCCAATGCTAAGCCTGTTCAACAACGCTTGCAGGTGGTGAATCCTAGGAAAGCACCCATGATTAAGGCTGAGATAGAAAAGCTGTTGAATGTTGGTTTTATCTATCTCGTTCCCTTGATAGAGTGGGTTTCAAACCCTATTCCAGTTGATAAGAAGCAAGGAACTATCCATATATGCATTGATTTCCATGACTTGAATCGTGCCTGTCCTAAGGATAATTTTCCCACACCATTTATTGATCAAATTTTGAATGAGTGTGCGAGAAGTGAGGTATTTTCCTTTATGGACGGTTTTTCCAGATACAATCAGATATAGATCGAACCTGAGGACCAACATAAGACTGCCTTTATTTGTCCTTGGGGTACCTTTTCATATCGGAAGATGCCTTTCGGCCTTAAAAACATCGAAGCCACTTTTCAGCAAGCTATGACTATGATCTTCCATGATCTCAAATCGATTATTGAATTATTTTTTTAAGAACTTGTTGCTCATTCTCGTCAGAGGATGCATCAATCCTACCATTTGAGATTAGTGTTCGAAAGGTGTTGCCATTATATGGTTAGATTAAATCCTCACAAGTGCATATTTTACATGAATTCTAGTCCCTTATTAGGGTTCATTGTCTCCAAAGAGGGTATAAGAGTCAACCCTTTGAAGTTTGAGGCAATACTTCAATTGTCTCCCCTGAGAAACATTAGACATCTTCAACATTTGCAAAGCATAGCAAACTTCTTATGGAGATTCATTGTGAACTTTGCCAATTTGACTAGAGGCTTTATGTGTCTTTTGAAGGACACTACCTTTTGCTGGGATGAGTGAGCTCAGGAGTCCTTTGATGCACTTAAGCGAGCCTTAGCATCGGCCCTGGTGATTAGTCCACCTAACTATAGCCGTGATTTTATTCTTTATGTGACCGCATCTATAGAGATGATTGGTATGGTTTTGGTTCAAGAGGATGAGGAGTTCCAAGAGCATGTCATATATTATTTGAGCCGGAACCTTATAAATGCGGAAATCCATTATTCCCATGTGGAGAAGCTTGCTTTAGCTACCGTTCATGCGGTTCAAATATTGAGACACTATATTCTCCTTCGCCAGACCTTGGTGGTAGCCCATGTCAATCCATTTTAGTTCATCCTCAATAGAAGGATGATAGGGGGAAAGTATAATAAGTGGATTTTCATCTTGAAATAATTCGATCTCGATTTTGTTTCAGAAAAATAGAAGAAATCATTGATTTTTGCGGAGCTTATATTTGATTTCTCGAGAGAGGAGGAGGAGGAGGCTTGTGAAGATACGTTTGTCGATGAGCACATCTTCTTGATATCAACTTTGGATCCATGGTATGGGGATATTATCATATATTTACAAACATTGAAGGTCCCTACTCACCTTTCACAGGATGAACGACGACGATTACGTCACGTATCCAAGAATTACCTCATAGTGGATAACATATTGTACCGTCGTGGGGTAGATTCTATTTTACGTCATTATTTAAATCATGAAGAGGATGAGCTTGTACTAAATGATTTCCATAGAGGGGCATGTGGTGGTCATTTATATGGGATTTCTACAGCCCAAAAAATCTTGAGAGCGGGATATTTCTAGCTGTCAATCTTTAAAGATTGTGTTAATGCGGTCAAAAAGTGCCACCCTTGCCATGTGTTTGCATGCAATATGCGCTCACATCCTACCTCATTACATCCAATTATCACTGTCGGTCCCTTCAATAAGTGGGGGCTTGATTTCATGGATTACAACCCAGCTTTAGCTGGGGGGCATCATCATATTATCATGGTTATTGACTACTTCATGAAATGGGCTGAGGCTATGCCTACAGTTAAATTTGATGGTGAGACAGCCGCATACTTCATATTCAACCAGATTATTACTCGGTTCGGTATTCTGAAAGAGCTTGTCACTGACCATGGTAGGCACTTTCAGAATCGAATGATGGAAGACTTGGCCTCGAAGTTAGGGTATAAGCAGGAGCATTCTTCTTCTTATTACCCTCAAGTGAATGGATAGGTTGAAGTAGTGAACAAATCACTCAAGTCTATTCTCCAATGAATCATCGCACAAAGCAAGACCAATTGGCATATCATGTTATATCCTACTCTGTGGGCTTATAGGACCATGGTTAAGACTGCCATTGATTTTTCTCCATATCAGCTTGTACATGGAGTGGAGTCTATATTGCCAGTTGAGTGAGAAATCCCTTCTTTGAAGCTAGCCATAGAGCTCTTACCAAACACTTCCCCATTGGAGGAACGTTTGGTCCATTTGGAGCAGCTTGATGAGCAACGCCGACATGCTTTAGTGGCTCTAGAAGTGAATAAGTGTCACGTTAAGGTCCAGTATGATAAATCTGTCCATCCAAGGTAGTTTAGTGAAGGAGATTTGTTCCTTTTGTGGGACCAAGCTTAAGAATCCTTGGGGGCAAGAAAATTCAACCCCATGTGGCATGGTCCTTACATGGTTAAATGTGTGTTAGAGAATGGCGCTTATGAGCTAGTAGATTATGAAGGGACGGCCTTGGAAAAACCTAGAAATGGGCTCTATCTTAAAAAGTACTATGCATGATTTTCAGCCAGGGTTGATTATTGTATATTATTGTACAACATTTTCCATAGTTAGTTTTTTCTTATGGTGATCGGGTTTGTTGATTAGCTTCCATTTCTTATGGTAGATGTCAATGGAGTCTTCCATCTATATAGGATTCACAAACGGTGCAAGCCATCACACTCAACACTCAGCCTCTGCTGCTTGGGTGATTTATACTCCTATGGGTCAGGTATTGTCTTCATGAGGCGTATGTTTATGGCCCTCTTCAAACAATGTTGTTGAATATAGTGCCGTTATCAAGCTTCTATGGGATGCCATTTCACATGGTGTTCTATCTCTTGAGGTAAGTCTTGATTCAGAGTTAGTAGTGTCACAACTTAATATCTTGTATCATGTTATAGATCCAACATTATTACGAAGATTCTTACGTGTGAGATTGTTAGAACGACAGTTTGACAACATAACATACATACATGTTCCAAGAATTTATAATCAAGTTACTGAATCGTATGCTAACTACATGTTAGATTAGAATTTGTTTCATGGACAATAAGCACATCACAAACATACATTTTTACACATGTAAATAAATAAACCGATCATCATAAAAGATTTTCCTTAAAACATCCAGAATGTGATAATACATAGTGTCATAATACAAAAATGGGGCTTCTGAGCCACCAAAATATAAATACACGGTAGTCACCACGGCTCTAGCTAGTCGTTCAAACAACCACACCCATGCTCGTGGCACACCCACCACCGGATGTTGCATGGCCTCAGGCAGGTCCTCGACCTGTGCCATGGGTACCCTGTGTGTCAGCCGCACGAGGTTCGTATGAATGCTTTGGAGCGTTTGCTCTACATCCACATTGGTAATGTCATATCCTCTTCCTCTCTGTCTATGAAGAGGGAATCCTTCAAGCTGCCATGGTCCTACATTTGCATACATATGACAAGATGTCACTATGTGTTGTCATGCAAAAACATGTCCTTTTTATTCCATATATCAAAAAACACAAAAAATTTTATAACTCAAAAATCTAAAAAAGAGGGTTGGGATTCATTACCAATGTCACCATATGCCTATCCTGGTGGTAATGGCATGTCAGGATCTCTCCGAAAACCTATCCCCTCATAGGGGTAGTCATCAATGGCAACTATCTGCCACTGCCACCATGGAAAGAAATCAGCTGGATAGGGGCTGGACACCCTACCTCCACCCAGTCTGTGCATCGCATTTTCCCAACATCGTTGGGTTGGATCTTGAACCCTGTGAACAGGAAAGTCAACTCTAGGGCTCAATCCTAGAACACGCTCAAAGAAAAATGTGCTCAGTATGCTACTGAAACCAAAGTTTCATACTCTGCACATCTTGAACTCGCTGAGCTAGTGCTTCATGTTTCCCAATAGTGCAGTGCTCCAATCATAAATAGTGGGTCTCATACACTCCACTGCATAGAACATCAGAGGCCATGAGGCCTGGTGGACTGAGGCTAGCCCTGCTATCCTACCCAGTGTCAGTAGTATGGCCTTTAGGCCTAGCACCTATATGGAGTTAGTTGGGATCTGACTCCCAACCTTCTCCGTGTCTGGATAATAATACACTACTATGTACTCATCTATGGTGAGGCCACCTCCAGGCCCGCGAGAATGTAGGTTCACCACTTCCCCTCGTCGGGACAATACAATAATAAAGTATATGTCCTCCACTTCTATGGTGAGGGACATCCCATCAATCTAGAAAGACTCTGAGTCAGGATCCCAGTAGTCTACTAGCATCTGTAGCAGTCTTGGTTTTTCCCTTAAGCCACCAAGACACCAAAACTTGTAGAGCCTGCATGCACAAAGAGCTTGTTGTGCCATTAGATCACCCTGTACTGCTTCTTCTACATCCTTGTTCTCACGTTCCCTCCATTCTAGAACCATCCTGCACATTTAATTCAAGTTTTGGTCATTAGATTGTCTTAGAAAACTTGAACGTCACTGCATACATGACTGTTTGCTAAATAGCCGCGTATGTATGCGACTTTGAGGCCTTTTTCCGCGTATATCCAGCCCTATACGCGAAAAAATCCTAAATTTCCATGTGGGATGTGGCGCATACTTTAGGGTGGCCTAAAAATCAAATTGGACCATGAAAAGTTGAAAAAATTACATGAAAATGAAAGAGCAGGGCATCGGAAATTACCTGGAAAAAACGGTGTCGGATTCCACCGGCTAGATCTCCCAGAATTCGTATTTGAAGTTCTGAGCTCAATTGGGTAAAAATTTCAAATGTTATATAATGTTTCGAATTTTTCACTATTTATAGAAATTTTTCAAATTTTTGAAAATTTTTACCCTCTTTTCTATAGTTTTGGACCTTTTTCTAGCACTTTTGGACCGTTTTTTACTAATATATGATGTAGGAGACCATTTTGAGCGTCGTTTCGACCATTGTTTTGACCCGTTCGTGCCGATTTCAGGTATCATGTTTAAACTGGCATATAGGTTAGGTTTCACCTCCATTTGCATTTTGCATGACCTTATGACCATTTCATTATAACCGTAGGTACAAACCCATTCTATCTTGTCATGGAACCTTCTTGTTGTTTTAGAAGTGGCATGATTAGAATGGTAGAGCTTAACCTTATATGGGTACCCGAGTTAGCTCCTTATTTGCATTTGGTGCCCATGACGATAGTTTTGTCCTTTAGGGTGTGGGAGTCTGTTGTATAGTATTGCCATGACATTTCACAAGATTCTCATACTCCTCTTGATCTTTTTCTGGAATTTTTCCTTTGGACTCCCTTATGTCAAGTTGTAATTGCATTATCATGAGATTTGTCTGCCTCATTGAGCCTTATGATGGCTTCCCTGACTTTGAGTATTAGCCATGTAGCCCGAGCTTGTCTCATGTATAGCCATGCAGAGCCATTTTATATATCCTTTGCATCTTGATTCCCTATTCTTACCGGGACGAGACTTTCCCCTGAGTGTCTCTATCCTACACATGTATCCTTGCATTGAGCATAGGTATGTTCCACTACTTGGAACTAGTTTGTTTTCCCATTTGACACTCGTCTCCTCCTAGTATGTAGCTTTAAACAAATTTTATTCTTTTTCAAGCTTTTCAAATATTTGAAAAAGTCCAAAAAAATTAAAAAACCAAAAATCCGGACCAGAAAAGATGTTATCTTTGGCAGCAGTCGAGTCGTGTCTCCTTCGAATAGAGCACGGTATATCACATCCGTGGGTTGGGTTAATAGTTTGACTTTAGGAGCTATACTTGTTTATCTAATTTTATCTCCATCGACTGGTTAAGCTTCCAGTCCTTATGGAGCCTCTATCGATGCCTCCTGTGTCGCAGAGATGTCCCAATTTTGCATATTGAGTCTATGATGCCTACATTTAGTCACCATTCACCTTTATGCTCTTGTTTGAAGGAATTTGAAACCTGAGTCGACCATTCCTCAGTTATCTTGACTTTGCACTTCATCCATTCCTGGTACAGTTACTAGTTCATGCACCTTATGATCCAGTCCTTCCACATTATACAGCTTTGCTAAGTACCTCGTGTTGGATGATGGGGGATGCCTTAATGCCCTCCTTCTAGGGGATTTCATCCCATTGACTTTAGATCATTTATTTTGGGATATAAATCTAGAGTCATTTTTTAGTGCCTTGAGACTTGCAGTCATCAGTGGCAGGTTCTCTTTCCATAGAAAGTTTCTTTGGAATACATCAATGTCCCCTGATCGATGGATTCTCTCAAGTGTTTGACCTCAACACATTTATTCACACTTGTTATTTTGCACTCTAGTACCTTGATTCCCATTTTCATTATTGGTGGGTGATCTCGCGTCTGTTAACGGTATACATCAATGACTGGTAATTAGATGATGGACTACTATGTTTGACCTTGACACCTCTATTCACATAGTAGGACATGTACTCATAGCGGTTTGTGTAGAAGACCTTCCAAACTGGTGGCATCTTATATATGCTACCTCCTTGATCGTGCCAGTGTTCATGAGATTTTAGTTCTCGTGACTTGATTCCAGTATATGTCAGATTATTCCAGCCATTATGGAGATCTTGATCCATTATATATCTTCAGCTTTCATGGAGATCATGATCCTCTGTATATCTTCATCATGGAGATTCTAATTTATCTATATTGTACGAGGCAATGACCACACATGTCATATTTTGTATCATGCCTATTCATGGCCATTGTACTCTTATGTATCCAGGACTGCTACATCTACTTGCAGTTATGTGCAGAGTTTTGATCATTGTATGGTGCTGATTGATGGCTGGTTCTTCCATTGGGTTCTTCATCACTTCACTTCTGGGATGGACTCATAATGTATTTCGGCCATCGTATGACCCCTCTGACCTCACACATTAGGGGGCATTTATTATAGCTGATTTTACCACACATAGTGAATCACACTTTCATGGCCTTTCCTGTCCCTCTGCAGACTCCTTAGACCCCATGGACCATTTTTGTTCCTTTGATGTTTCCAAGATCATCCCTAAAAGCATGCAAAAATTGCCATACGCGACTTTTAAACCTTGTCTCGCCTATATACACGGGTTTGACCCCTAAAACCACGTACATCGGGATGTGTGCAAAAGGCCAAATTCTTTTGGAGTTTTCCTTGATGTGGATCCGACTCACTTGTCTCATGGCCTTCCATATGCCTTGAGATTGCTCGGATTCAACCTTTCATTACCCCATTGAAGAGCTATATAAGGAACCCTTTGGATACATTGAAGGCATGAGGAATTGAGAGTAAGAAAACTATAGTCCATTGTTTCTAAAGCTTATACTTGAGTTTGCATCCCTTTGTCTGTTGGAGCACTTTTGTGTTCTTCACAATCTTTCCCTTTGCTTGTGAGCTTGCTATCTAAAGATGGAGGATTGAAGTGGTGGAGGCCCAAGTGGGGGACTCAGTTTCTTCGATTCGCAGACGTGCCGACAGAGGTTATCTCTATTGTAATCTCTATTTTATATTAATAGAAATATCTTTTCCTGTCCAATAATGTGTATTTGAATGAATATTTGATCCATGGATGATTTCAAATTCTTATATGTTATTGATTATATATGCTAGAGCGGGTCTAACACAATTATATATAGCATGCTTATCTTGTTTATTGAATGTTGAGGAAACAATTTATCGATTCAAGATGGAGTTGGAAATCTCAACGAGGATCTACATCAACCGTCTGAAATAAGGTACGAATCGAGATCCTTTAGTGTTATATATTTGGTTTCTCTTGCATATAGGAAAGGATTGATTTCTGGAGTCAAGTTGTCTGTTGTGGTACCCCAAGACATAGGAATTTCTCTCTATAACAAGTGTATCCATATGCATCAAATA
>LPNX011161529.1:0-122358 GCA_001517045.1 Pseudotsuga menziesii
GAAGGTGCTCTTTCATAATTTTAATTTGACAAATCACATAAAGAGCTGATCTCTCTTCATTTTGTCAAGAAATGAAGAGGTTGTTGCTGGCTGCCAACAAACCTTTATGTTACTTTTTTCCAATTTAAAAACTCATACATTTTTTAATATATTTTTCAATTTAGGATGTCATACATTTTCGAGGAGCTTAAATTTGTTTTACATGCTTTTCCACTAGCTGTAATATTTAGCACATTTGTCTTATATGCTTTTCCACTAGGTGTAAGTCGATTAAGCTTTTGCAATATTGTATGCCTGTATAATGTGAAGTGGGTGGTGCAAGTCCCTGCCTATTAAATTTTAGCGTTAGCTATCGTTTAAAATTTTGCAATATTGTATGCATGTATAATGTGAAGTAGGTGGTGCAAGTCATGCCTCTTAAATTTTAGGTATGTTACATAAAATATATATTTTAAAATATTAAATTAAAAAAAAATTAACATTTTAAAGCCTACTACAATTCCTTTTCCATAATTTAAAGCATTTTATATAGACTCTTTGCCTGCATGTGAATTTAAATTTCTAGGCCCTCTTTTTATGTCTATGCACAGATAGGATTTGGGATTCTAAATCCTGAGTAATATGCGGCATACTTTGAAAATTTAACTCCAATTGAAGTCTGTGCCTGCTGATATTTGCGGTTTCTCATTGTAGTTTTTTTTCCATATTTTATTACATAGAGTCATGACCTCAAATATTTTATTTGATTTCCATCATAAAATTTAGTGACCAATCCTCCCACAAGTTCAGGACTAAAATATGCATTAGAATATATTAATCTACCACCAGGTATGAACTTTCTCCAGGCATGACAATAAAGGAAACACATTTGTTAATCTCACACCCTTTGTCCTTTACACTTTTCCTCACCATGTGCGGTATGTATAGAAGAATAGCAAGTGGAATTTGCAGCAGCATAAATGACCTGTTGTCCTATCCAATCAAAAAATATAGAGGTACGATTTTCTTTTGCGGGAAGCCATAATTAAATTCACTTGTTGGTAGCGATTTGTTGTGCATAATATATTTCATGGGTATCCATAGTTCATTACACTCGTCAACAGTTGCTTGATGTCCATAATATAGAGTACCATACTAGGGTAAATTAACCAGACTATCGAAATGGCTACAACTATCTAGAAACCCAAGGAAGAAGGGTTCAGAGTGATAACGGTGGATTTTAGAGGTATACAGGCCCCCCACGTCCGATGAGGACCGTATTTGGAAGCAATTACAACGTTACAGTCAATTTCCCGATTTTGTAAACTATTTAAAGTTTATAATCACTCATGCTGAGGTATTCTTCTTCTTCAAAATATTTAATTTTCTCACCAACCATTTTATGAAGAAATACTTCTACTGACATATTTTGCATTTACATTTTTAGATAAAAACCCTACCTAGGGAATTAATTAGTTAGCTGAAACTTACTAACATGATCACAAGTTTTTGAGTTTGTTGGACGGTGGTCTAGTGGTAAGTTGAAGAACCAGGAAGAAGTGGAAGTATCACTGACCTTGATGGTTCAATAATGCAGCAAATTTATAGTAAGATATCTTTTCTTGTCGCTAAATGTGTCTGATTGGATTAATGCCATTTCTTTGTCAAAACTTGCAACAGAACGTTGTAGTGTGTGGTAGACATGTTGAAATTTTCTCACAATGATTTTCATATTGGGAATAAGTTTTGAAGTTTCCTCATATCTCAATGGGGTCTATAAAACTATTTGAAAATTTTAAATTTAATTAATTGAAACTATTAAACTATTATAATTTGATTATTAGGAATTACTAAAATGTTTAATTTAATTATTTGAAACAACTAAAATGTTTTTAAGTTGATTATTTGAAATTATCATAATGTTATTTACATTTAACTATTTAAATCTTTAGGACAAGATATTGAGGAGGCCTTCATGTTCATTAACTAAGTTGCTTATTTAGTATAAATTAAACTCTTTATAATTAAGATCATTGGTATAATTAAAGATAATGGTTGATCGTTAAGTTTCTAGATAAATTAATAAAATTAATTGAGATTTATTAGGAAGTATAATCAATAAGTTAGATATTAATAAGAAGAGATTAAAGTTAAGGTAAGTTATGGTTGATGAGAGTAAAAATTTGTGACAAGATCTAAATGCAAAGCATTGGGTAGATTAACCCCATTATCCGACTATTAAGAAAACTTAGTAAGGAGAAAACACTGAAGGAGATAAACATGTGTTTTGTGTTACTATGGCTAGTAGACATGTTTGATCACTTTTTACGAAGATTGTAATAGGATTCTATTTTGCCTATAATAACATCATTTCCAACTTAAATAATGATAAAATTGCCACCTAAAAATGTTTATAGACAAGAGAATCACAAAACCTTATGTTAAATAAATTGTTTATGACTTTAACATGTGGAATGTCCATGAACTTGTGGAAGTGTCTTTCACATCACCAATGGAGAATTGAATCTTGAAATGAATTATAATACCATAGATAGGATTGGATAGAGGTGGGGATACAAGCTAGTAAACTATTCATACTTTAGTTGATAACAGGTAATATGTATAAAGTGACGGCGAGTGGTATCGTTGGTGTAAGTATGCTGAAGATGAAGATGAATATACAAATGTTGGAGAAAGGATATGATAATGTATAGATGAGCCCATGGGGTTAGCATTGTTTAGCATACCACAAAGCTAATAGGTTATGGTAGGGTGTAGGTTGTAACTTTATTTGGTGTGAAAGTAATAATGGTAATCAATCTCGAATAAAGGTATAATGAGTGAACCTATACTCGCTGAGCATAAACAATATTATAAGTTATCACATTAAGATATTAGGAGGTAAGACTTAATAAATAGATGAGAAACAATAAACGTGAAAGAAAATGTGTAGAGAAGAGTTTTTATAAGGAATGCTATGTCTATATAAATAAAAAAATTTAGGGTTTCTAATATTGAGCGATAGGTGTGCTAATGTAATCTTGTAATTAAAAAGGGATTGTAAATGTACTTGTACTCATGCAACATAAATAACTAAATAGATCAAGTAGACTTAATATCTATTGATACCTATATATGGAGAGAGGGAGAGAGAGCGAGTTTAAGCAAGGATAAAGAAGATATAAAAAGGTAATTGTATCAAGAAGAGTGCTACATTCAAGATTAGTATAAGAAAACCTAGGGATGTAAAAAGATAAAAGAATAGCAAGAAGAGTAATGGGTAAATAATATATATATATATATATATTGCACCTAACTAAGTATGAAATGAATAAAGGGAAATATAATATATTAAGTGATTTAAACATTAAAAGTACTAAAGATACATTTTGATGTGTATTAAACGGAGTGGTACAAAGAATGTTAGCGATAAACTTACTGGTACAAAATGGCCAATTGTTGGAGGACTAATAATAGGAATTAGTATAGAAGGAGATGAACGTATAAATGGAATTCAGATATTGTTGTAGAAAATGATATGACAAGCATGCAAACTAACAATTAAACTTCATATTATAGAAGTGTATCACGTTATTAAAATTACCAAGAAATAAGTAGTGCAATTGTAAGTCTTCTATGTATAATGCCCCATTCATGGTATAAGAGTTCTATTTAAGGAAAATTTATTGATAAATGGGAGTTGATTAATAAACATAGTGGAATTCATCTTATTACAGACACTAGACCACTCTCAATATGGATCCCAAAAAGTCGTAAGCCATATAAATTTATGAGATCATAATTCGTATAAATTAGAGAGAGAGATTCAATAAATAATTCAATTCCTAAACAAGCCCTATATAAAAAAAAAAAATAATAATAAAACAAAGAATCAAAATAAATGATATTTGGGCAATAACATATTCTTATGAATCACAACAAGAACGAGAATATAGGACACTTTATAAATTGTTGTTGATAAGATTCTAGTAGGGTATAATGAACCTTGATGGATGTTACAAATGGGGATCCTCGAGGAGGTCATAAGTAGTTACTAGGATATATTTTTTAGATATATTAGGTGATAAAAGAAGTAAAAAAATAGTAAAATGACATCGACAGGTTGATCAAGTAAAGTTCCAAGTGGTACTACGATAACTAATGAATCCTAGTAGTAAGACACCTATATTATTCATAATAATATATTCTTATAATCATGCATAACAATAACTTCGAGATGAAGTTTCCTGAAGGGTGAGTATATGTAATGCCCATATTTGACTAGACATATCGACATGTTGCATTTTATTTTCTTAGTAAATGTTGGACTTAGTTCGACTAAGTAAACCATATTTATGACATGATAGATGTCTAGTATGTTACTATGCTTATGTTGATACATTGATTGTGATGTTATGATTATGTTTGTGAGGTTACTATGTTATAGTTATCATGATATTACTTTGTTCATAAAGAGAGTGTATGTTTAATTATCATCATTGATAAATGTAATATATATATGATGTGGTACATGGATATCAACCCATGATGTGATCAATTTAATGATTTATACAATGAAAGGAAATGTTGTTGATAATATGCACCCACTGTTGATTGAATGGGGATATTATTATGAATGTATGTTTTCAAAGTACTAATCTGCAGGACACATGGGCTATGTAATACATGGATACTTTATATGAAGTATGGTATAGTACCTATTTCTGTAGAAGAGCCTTGATTACCAAAATTGATGATACGATGACACACACCAATAATCTCGATAGCAGCAAAGTATGTTTTTGATAGGGTATATAGACCCAGGATGTTGAGAGGGATGGATGTGTACCCTATGTTTTTATGATACGCGAGGTCGTGGGAGGGTCATGCTGAGACACGGTCCCCATGTTGTCGTGATGACGACGGTCGGATGCCTTCTAGGAGAGGCTAGGTCCGCTGTTCAGCCAATGCTATTGCTCTCAGGTTCTTATGTGGTCAGGTCGGTGAAGCCAACATCCACTTCTATACTAGCAGAGGAAGGATAGGGAGGGTGCGGACGTAGGTTAGGATGGGAGGATGTTATAGCTAGTACTTTGTTGGGTCAGGGGGGATCTACGACACCAAGATTAGTTGTAGTAGGTGTCTCTTCCTTGAAAATAATTGATTGAGTAATGAATCTGAAAAGATAATGATGTTATAACTTAATTCACTAAAAATTAATGATTGACGATGCTAAAAATATTACGTGTTTGTATGTTAATTCGGTTAGGTATTTGCGATTGTTATGTCTTGTATCCATGAATGTCCTATCTATGCGAATCATTGTTATTTTGTTATTATTATTATTATTATTATTATTATTATTATTATTATTATTATTATTATTATTATTATTATATAGGATATATGATGTTTTCTTATAGTACGTGTATGATCGGTGCATGCACTGGCCATGCATGCACACTTTGCACACATATACCAATATCGGCATACCAATACTTAACATGATCAATAACGGTATAGGTTTTCATAGGTAAATATGTTAATGAAATAATGAATGTTAAGTTAACATATTCATTAATGATAGATGAACAATGTAATACGTAAGTGATCAAGTGTCGTAAATTAGAATAATCCTCAAAAAGTTGTCATGCGTAGACTTAAACATTGTTCATTTACATTAACAAAATTTTCAGGGTTGTTTAAACCCCTAAGGGTGCTTTGATTATGAATCTAGAGATAACATGCTCATGACTATGATACTGGTCATTAAAAACAAACAACTATAAAATGTCTTTAATTATAATTATTATTAATGGTATTATTATCATTATTATTATTATTATTATTATTATTATTATTTTAGTGCCTCTTGTGGTAAACATAACCGATAGTTTAATTAGACAATTATTTATATTACCATTTTGATGATTATTAAGACCTTGTGTTAAACATAGTCAATTATTTAATTAAACAATTAATATTATTATCATTGTTATTATTATGCTCTTGTGGTAAACGTACTCAATTGTTCAATTAAACCCAAGTGGAAATAACTAGAATAAAACAATTATTAATTAAATAGACCAAATCATTCTGTGCCGGTTAAACATGTATATTGAACTATTGAATATGACCATCATGATATGACATGATTGATTTTATAATACTACTTATTAATATGATTACAAACATTGGATTTTGGATCAAGTAAGACAGCTAAGATACTCACCTGTACACAATATAATTACTAAATTATTATTTTATTCAACATAATTGATTTGAATAGGACTAGCTATTAAACCGCCATCCCGTGAGGGACCAGTGGTGAACATTCCAAGAATTAATAAATGCTATACAACCAACTTATTTGATTCAACTTAAATAACCTTAATTATTGGGATGCTCAAGATAAGGACAATTGAATAAATAAATGTATATTCTTGATTCTAAGAATTGACTAGCATCGAAAACTTAAAGGGGAGGTGAATGAAGTGTTTTGGGGAAAAGGCGGTGGAGGAAGGTGGAGGAAAGTAGGAAGAAGATGAGTATTTAGCAGAGTTATCAGAGAGAGATGGGGTGGAATTTTTATTTTGGGAAATTACTCTGCATGAGTGGAGAATGAGGAAAAACTTGAGGAGGGGGATAACTCAAGGACTAGAATATCTGTAAATGACTGAGAAATGGGTGGAAACGAAGAAAGATATAGAATGGAGAGGAAGCTGCTCTCAGTATTATTGGTCTGTGGGCTCGGGAACTAGGAAACCCATGGGTTTCCTAGGGCCAGCACATGATGAGAGCCGGTTGGCAGGGTGGCACATCATTTTGCTAATAAAGGCTTGGATGGAAAGATGAAAGGTGAAGGAGCCTCCAAGGTATACAGCAAACTGTTGGATCTACTACAACCATTGGTTCCAGGTATTTAAATTCCAGGTATTTAGATACTAAATTCCTGCATGGTATTATTCTCGAATTTACAAAAATTCATGAAGTTTATCAAACATGTACAACTCATATTTCTACTTTAATATGTTTACAATTCATATTTGTACATTCATATGTTTATAAAACTAATAGAAAAGACATGGATATAAAATTGTAATATGATTAAAATGTCCTAATTTTATTAAAAACTAACTCAGAATGAGCTTAAGATAGAGAACATCACAGAGAAATGGACACAGTGATCTACCAGTTAGGTAGAGCACTACAATCTAATTGGCATAAAATTTATTCTAATGACCGATAATAAAGGACTAAAAAATCTGTTAGATGAGCCTAATCTAAATGCTAGACAAACTAGGTGGCTAACTTTTCTAAGTGAGTATGATTTCAAAATTCAGCACATTAAAGGGAAAAAAAATAAAGTTGCTGATGCATTAAGTAGAAATGCAAGGCTGGAATTTATAGTAGTTATCAGCACTTATACAATAGATCTAGATGATCAACTTAAAGCAGGGTTGGAACAAGATGAAATTTACCAAAATTTACAAGCTAAAATGAAAGAAAATCCAACAGAAAGCTTAAGTAAAGGGTACAGTTTGAATGAAACATAATTTTTATTGTATAAAGACATAATGTATGTACCTAATGTACCTAAAGTTAAATTATTAATTTTAGATGAAATCCATAAAACTCCATACTCCAGCCATCTAGGTTATTAGAATACTATAACTATGTTAATAAAAGAATATTTTTGGCCAAACATGAATACTGAACTGGCAGAATATATCGCTAGGTGTTTTGAATGTCAGCAGGTGAAAACTGAACATCAACACCCAGCTGGATTACTTCAGCCATTTCCCATTCCTAGCTAGAAATGGGAGATAATTAGTCTCAATTTTGTTACTGGATTGCCTAAAAATCAAAATTTAAATGATTCTATCATGGTAGTGGTCGATAAATTAAGTAAAAAATCCCACTGTATACCTATTAAAACTACGTATAAAGTTACAAACATAGCCGATATCTTTCTAAAGAAATTTTTTCGACTGCATGGGATACCAAAAGTTATAATCTCAGATAGAGACCCTAAATTTACAAGTAAATTTTGGAAATCTCTGTTTAAAGGATTAAACACTACAGTAAATTTTAGTACTTTGTTCCATCCTCAAACAGATGGACAGACTAAAAGAGTAAACCAAATACTGGAAGACTTACTAAGAATGTATGTGAAAGACCAGCCATGTAAATGGGAGGATTATTTGCATCTGGTAGAATTTTCTTATAATAGTAATTATCAAGTGTCAGCCAGATTTATTCCTTTCGAAATCTTGTATGGAAGGAAATGTAACACTCCTATCTCTCAGAGTAATCTAGTGGATAGATTAGTATTAGGTCCTGATCTATTGAATGAAATGGAATAAATTGTAAAGCAGGTACAAGGTAATCTTAAAATTGCACAAGATCGATAGAAGAGTCAAGCAGACCTTAAAAGAACTCCAAAAGAGTTTCAGGTACATGAACATGTGTTCATCAAGGTGAGACCCAAAGAGAGCTCTCTGAGGTTGGGTAGATGTGCAAAACTAGCACCTCGTTACTGTGGTCCATTTGAAATACTGTCTAGGATGGGATAGGTAGCTTATCAATTAGCATTACCACCGAATTTAAGAATTCATGACGTTTTTCACATTTCTGTATTAAATCAATATGTTCATGATGCTACACATGTTGTTAATTCGAATGATGTACAGGTGGAACCAGAAGGATATTTTCTGGTGGAACCGGATTGTATCCTCAGGTGGAGGGAGATCACACTTCGAAACGGCACCATTGGTCAGGTGAAGGTCCAATGGAAGCACCTTAGTCCAGAGGAATCCACCTAGGAATTGGAAAGTAATATGCGAGATGCATATCCAATTCTGTTCCAGGGGAATTCTTAGGATGAAGAATAATTAACATCAAGGACAATTTTATAATTTCAGGGGGTGTGTATGTAACATGACCCAATTTTGCAAAAACAATTTTATATTATTTGAGGACAATATGTTAAATTTTATGCTATGTTGTAATTGATGACCCAGTGGGGTCAAGGATATTTAATGTAAATTCTGGATATTTTATTATAAATAAATAAATGATGAGACAACAGCTTAGGAGAGCTGTTAAAAGAATTTTTACTGGTCAAATTAGTGGAGGAGACTAGGTGGAGAGCAAAATGATTAAGGCAGCATCCTCAAACCACTTCCAACTGTTGCAGGTGGCAACCTCCTTACATTTGGGGTCATGATTCCCCAAGAAAGTGGAATCAGAGCAAATGGCTCAATTAATGAAAACTGACCCAAAATACCTAGGCAATCGTTATAAAAATTCCCATTGAAGAGAGTTGAGGCTGCTCATTCTAGAGAAGTGATCATTTAGGTTGAATGAATTTACTTCAGAGAAATTCAATGGAAGTGAAATATGGAAAGTGTTTGAGGGGATAACTGCTGATTGATCTAGTTGCAATTTTTCACTTGAAGATCATACTGTTGAGAGCAAATTATTTTACTGAGATATTGAACTAGTCAGTTGACAAAGGGTTCTATTGTTTGCATTCTCCAGTAGTTCTCAACCACGAAGACTAGGAAAAGGCTCGGGGGTCCTGAGGAAGCATTGTTTGAGTGCTCTCCAGGAGATTTGTAGGGAGGAATGGCCTCCTCAATCTATTGTCGTCTGTCCTCAATGGGTTCTATGTTATTTTATTTTACTGTGTTAGTTAAATAAATCTTAGTTTGACTGTTATATGAATGTTAAAAAATTTCAGTTTGTGAAATGTTAGAAATGGTATTTTTATTAGATTGTTAAAGAAAATGAAATTGATTTAGAGAATAATGTGTTAGAATGAAAATTAATTTCTAGACTATGTTTCTCCACACCTGGAAACCAGGTCGTACTCTAGCACAGTTAGAATGCTATAAGTAGATGAAAGAAATTCATAAGAGAATGAAAATAAAAGATAGATTTCTGTATCTATAGATAGCAGAGTAATTTATTCAATGTTTAAATTATTATGAAAAGAACAATGTTATGGTTTAGTTATGTTTACTATTTTACTAAGTATAGCTAAATAAAAATGTTGGAAAAGACACAGTAGAACTACACTAGAGTTATAGTAAAAAGTATACTGATACAATAAAAGTTTATAGAAGATACAGTTAAGTATATAAACAAGGTATTAACCATATAATTTATCATTTAAATCTATTAACTAAAATCTTAAACTACTACTTAGTATAAATTAGAATAGGGTTATGTTTACAAACCATTTATTTATAAAAAGTAAACAGAGTTACAGAGTTATTGTTCTAATATTTACAAATCTCTGAATAATTTGTAAGTTACAGAATAGTAAACAAATTCAAATGTAACTGTAAACATTAAACAGAACAAAACTAAGAAATTAGTTATTCATGAAATTATTATATTTACTAGACAAGCTTATAACGTGTGCAAGATAAATCTGAGGGTTGAAACCCTAGTTTTTCTTTTATCTTTTTATAAATTAATTTATAAAAGTTTTAAACATATTCTATGATAACTGAGTAAACAAATTAAACTAGAAGACTATAATTTATGCGTTAGACTGCTTACAGTCTTATCTCAAGAACTTATAATATATTTATAAACTCTTTTATTTAAAAAAAAATACTTCATAAACTGGTTAAATAACATCAATACTCTTATATTAACGAATTAGAAGCAAACCGAAACCAATGCTCAATTAATAATTAATTTAAGAATACATCTATACAAGGGTTCTCTTCGAGTAAACCCTATCTATTCTATCCTAACTGATAAATATAAATTTATAATTTTTACTTTACGACTGAGCTACAGTCTTCACAATAACCTTATTTATTTACAAGAGAAATCTTTAACAGTAAATTTATTTCACCGACAGTGAAGAAGAATAACCTAATTTACAGTAATATAATTTAGAAGACAAAGTATAAATAAGAGAGTATTCGAAACAAAAGTTAATTAAAAACCATGAGTAGAGGAGAAACCTCTATATTTTAAGATTTAGAGTATGATATTACCAAGCCATAAGGCTGTAATTCCTTTTACAAGTTAAGAAAAGATAATTACAAGTCACGGCTTATAAGGTGAAGCTACCCTGCAACATGCAAGGGTTTTAATAATTAAAACTAAGTAATAACTGAAACTAAGCATCTAAACAATGGAGGAACCGAAGTCGTGCTTCCTTTCAAACTGCAACCCTTTTCCCTTAACCATTGCAAGCAGGGAGATGCCACGTTAAACTGGGGCTTACCCATTTTGGTCATGAAGTCAACCAGCATTGGAGAGGATTCTTCCAAGCCTGAATACGAACTGTAACCTGCAAGCAAGACCGATGGATTTAGTTAGAAGTTGTATTCCCTAATACTAAAAACTATAACTTGAAATTTATAAATAATAGTAGGGTAAAACTTTTACCTGAAGGGAAAGAACTCTGGAGTCGAGGAGGTAATCAAACCAACACTATGAACAACACCTTGAAGAACAAACCCTCATGCTAACCTGTGACAGAGGCAGTGGGGTTCACATTCCAGGCTTACATCGACGATGGAGTAGGTTAAAAGCTATGGCAAGGGCAACGCAAGGGACCAACACTCTAAACTACTAATAGAGTAAAACCACTCTCACAGTGACACAATGCTTGTAGAAGGAAACCAAGATACGAGTTATGTATCACTCAACTCTTATACAAGAGTTGCAACACTTCACTACACACAAAATAGAGCTATAAAATGAGAACAAGCGAGCCTCTCATGGCCGCAAAGAAACCAAACAGTGCAGAGCCAAACCCTAGAAGAAGAATGAAGAAGGTAGGGTTACGGTGCAAGATTTTAAATCGACCATAGCTTGGTGGAGGCCTCTCCACGTGCCCACTAAAATTTTAGTCAAGCTGTGGGTCGAACCATATATTTTTCTTACACTGTTGGGAAGAACAATATTATTTCCAATCATACAATGTTTTAATGCTAATGATAAGTTTTGGTAACATATTATTGTTATTTCGGATAACATGGAAATCAACCCTTCGATATAATCATATATTATATACTTGACCAACAATATATTTTGGTATAAATTCAATTTGTTGTATTATAAATTATTATCATTTGCATTGAATAACACTAAGTTTAATCATTGGTAAACGAATATAGTGGAGATCAATATTGAAATTTATGCCTTTGACTTATAGTCAATAGTACTCCTAATGCTTCTTCACACAAACCTTATTTTTAAGGAGTAATGCTATGGTTACATTAGTGTCATGCAAAATCAAAGTTGGTAAGGTAAATATCTTAGGTTCCACTTTTTGTAAATAAAAGTTAGGTAGTATTTTCGACACAAGAGTAACTTTTACATTTGCATGAAGTAGACAGTGTCATAGATGGGGGACTTCTTGGAAGTTAATGATCTTTTGGTTTCCATAAAGAACCAATTCTTAATGAATCAAACAAATGTTTAGATTAGACTTGTTATATAAAAGATAGTAAGACTACCCAGGGTTAAATATAGAATCAGTTAGTAATATTATTAAGTGATGTAATTTTGCTACAATACTTGTGACATGATGAAACTCGGAAGATCAGAATTATAACTTAACGACTGTTGTGCAAGTGAACATTTATAATTGTAATACAATAATAAGTTGATAATTTTTCTCTACTAGTGCGGAATTGAATGTAGAGCTAAGTAATATATTGTAAGATTTTCTTTGAAGGAGTTAGATTGATATTCATACTTATAAAGCAACATTTTAGATACTAGACATAACAATAGCAGTAAATACTTGTTTTAGTAGAAGCGTCTTTATATAAAATTATGAGCTCTATGCTCATTAGTAAAACTTGTGAGTAACTTGGTTTATAACTTTAAAGACGAATTCTTAAGTAGAATTCATGCTGGTGAAAGACATTTAGTATAGAAAGGATATTGGTCTTTATGACATAAACTTAAAATACTGTCATAGATACAAAGCAAATAAATAAAAAGTTACTTTACCTCATAGTATCCTTGAACTCTATTAATCAATTTTTACTCTAGCATTTTATAGATGCTAAAGAAGTACATCTGGGTTTAACTCTTTAACAAACTCCTACTTCAAAAATTTACTTGTTGAACTTATAAGATCCATAAATCCAGCTGAGTTAGCAATTCCTAAGTAAGCCCCAGTTTATATCATAACTTCTCACCTACTTGACAAAATCAAATCATCAATACAGCTAGAAGTAACTGAATGTAGGTCATATACGTAACATATCAAAATTAAAGTGGTATTAGTTTTTATGTGTTTGAAGTTAATCACTTCTTTTGTTAAGTGTTTCATTTTTTCCACTAGCCACTAGTAGTTATCAAACTAGGCCATTAGACATTTTATATTACATTAAAAATTTTAAATTTTTGTGAGAATTTTGGGGTTATGACAACCCCCCACTTAGGGAAGCGACTAACGATGATAATAGGATGTAGCAAGGTGGGAGGAAAGCTCATATTTTTTGCCAACACCTAGAAAATGTGGCATCGATTAACTGTGTTAACATAATCTTTCAATATTGATGACCTTCTCTAACATAATCTTTCATAATCTGTGTTAACCTTCTCTAACTATTTTTTGGTATGTAGCAAGCCCAGATAAATGACCACCACACGCCTCATCGTGGAAATCATTAATCATATTATTAGCCTCATCGTGAGTTAAACAATGAATAAAAATGGAATCCACCCCATGGTGATACAATGTGTCACCGATAATAAGGTAGTTCTTAGAATTATGATGTATGCCTCGTCATTAATCCCTCGAGAGGTGAGAGGGAATATTCAAAGTGTACATATAGATGATGATATAACCATACCAAGGGTCTACAGTCGAAATGACGAAAATATTTTCATCCATGAATGAATCCTCATGAATCTTATATTCATCTAGACTAGGTATATTAGATATAAGCTCTCCAAATATTAACGAATTCTTTGATTTTGACGAAACAAACTCAAGTTCGAATTCTTGCAAAATGATAATCCATTATTATAATTCCCCACAACCATTCATTTGGTTAAGAAAAATTGAAATGCATTTATGTGGGTTATGATGGTAGTCTGGCGAAGAAAGATATAGTGTTTCAAGCATTGGACTACATGAAAAGTCACTAAGGACAACTTCTTGAACCAAACCATACCAATCGTCTCTTGAGACACGACCACATATAACAAAAAATAATGGCTATAGTTAGGTGGACTAAGCGTAGGGGTCGATTACAAGAATTTATTAAGGGTTTTGAAGGATTCCTAGGCTCGCTCATCCCATATGAATAGAGTACCCTTCTTCAATAAGCACATAAACCCCTCAGTCAAATTGGCGTAATTGATGATGAATCGACGTAAGAAATTTTCTATCCCTTGGAGACTCTGAAGATGTCTAATTTTCTGTAGGGAAGATAAATGTTGTATTACCTCAACATTTACCAGATAAAACCTAATCTTCTCCTTGATACATTGAATCCAAGCAAATGACCAACTTTCACACAAAAGATGCACTTTTGAGTATTTAACCGAATTTTGTAAAGGTGAAATATTTCAAAGACCAAGCGTAAATGATCTAGGTGATCCAACCTCATATGAGAGTGAGTAGATAAATCATCCAAATAAACCTCAATAATATGCTTGATTTCGTGGAAATAAAAAGTCATAACTTGCTCAAAAGTGGATCCAACGTTTTTATGGCTGAAAGGCATTTTTTTCGGTATGCAAAAGTACCCCAAGGACAAATAAATGTTGTCTTATGTTGATCATCATTTTTAATTTGTATCGGGTTGTACCCTGAGAATCCATCTATAAACAAAAAAACTTTTCTCCCTACACACTCATCCAAAATTTGATCAATGAATGGTGTGGGGAAATTATCTTTCAAACAAGCTCTATTTAGGTCTCTTAAATATATGCACACATGGATGGTCCCCTTCTTCTTATCAACCAGAATAGGATTGGATACTTATTCAGTTAAGGTAACAAGATACATGAAATTAGTTGTAAGCAATTTCTCTATCTCATCCTTAATGGAAGGTGCTTTGTGAGGGTTTATTGTGTATAGGAATTGGCAAACAAGTTTAGCATTTGGATATGTTTTGATCTGATGTTCAAAAATGTGAGGGTTCATTCCTGGAATTTCTTCATATGACCAAGAAAATACATCACACAATTCTTTAAAGAGATCGGTGTATCTCTTGATTTCATTGGACAAGCAGTTCACACCGATGTAAACATTCTTGATTTTACTAGGAATCCGAGAGATGTTGATCGAAATTGTAGGGAATAAATTCACCATGTTCCCTTCGTCATATATACAATGAGTACCTAATGGGATCATGGGATCACCAACAATCTCATTTAATTTCATCCTAAATTCATCATGCTTGACCTATTTAAGCTCCAAGAGGAAGTAATATCAATGATGCATCTCTTCCCAATGTTGTTTTGGACCATTCATGGCCTTGAGAATCTTTTTATCTGAAGGCAAAATATCGTCGAGAAAATCATGTGAGCACGATGATGCAACCACCTAGGTAGGAAGTGCAAGGAGATCCTCCTCTTTTGTCCATGAAAAGGAAGGACTAGAGTGTTGGGGCGCGCACCCTAGGGACTATTAGTTTTGGTAACTTCGCGGCTGTTAGTAAGCGGAGCTACGAGTCAAAATAGTCTTAGGGGTGTCAGGGTAAGTCAAAACCCCTTTTTGTAATAAACCCATGGTTTAAATCCAGGGTTTAGGGTTTTTTGGGTGCCCATGGTCTGAAGCCATGGTTTTGTAAAAATGCGCAGTATAAATAAGCGCTTATGTAAAGAAGAGAGGTTAGGATTTTTGATGTAAAGAAAGATTAAGGCGAAGTAAGGTTGATTTTGTAAGGAAAGGATCAGTCCCAGCTGTGTGCGTGGACGACCTCTGTAGCTGTGTGCGCAGAACTGTGGTTTTGAGGAAAGAGGAATAAAACGCAGTTTGTGGACGTAGCCCCTACACTGGGGGTGAACCACGTTATATTTGGTGTCATGGTTTTATTGTGTTTTTTCTGTTCCTATTATTTTCATGCATTAAACTGAATACATCTGATATCATAAGATCACTGCTAGTAATAAGCTTTGCTGTGAATTCCCTGTAGTGGGTTATGCAAGTCTAGTTTGTTTATTATGCTGCGAAGTTATATGTGAATGAATGATAAAGTTTACAAGTGTTGATTAATAATTGCTTTGAAGGTTAAGGTACAATAATACCCCTCCCTGCATGTAGAAACCTGATTCTATGGCACCCCATTGCTGTTTCGGGTGAGACTGCAACCTGCGCGCAGGTTGTTGCCGAAAGGGCCAACACAGTGGGTCTTTTGTTGGTGTGACGTATAAGAATTAACTCGGGTCTGCCCTATTGCCCAAAAAATTGGTTCCGTTTCCAGTTGAACTCAGTATCTACCCAGAGGGGTTTATATTGTACCTCAGGGGCTATGATCTGGAGGCCCTCTATAAAAGAAATCGGTGATTGGTTCGATGAGACCTGTCTGAAATTCGCGCAGCAAGAGAATACGAATCCGTGTCGAAGCTCAAGGGACTTTTTACAAAGGTATGTTTTTGTGATGCTTATGAAATTTTCTTTGGTACTATCCACATAGAGTTTCACCAGTGGTTTTCTAGGTTAACAGAGAGGAGGACGAACTTTCAAGCTCGACCGATTCCTGTGTGGACCCCCGCAAGGGTCAATCTTGTGCAACACGTGAACAACGAGGTCTCCCACGCTGTTGACGCGCACATTGGAAGCCTTCGCGACAAGAGTTTTCTATTGACACGAGCACGTCCTTCAGTGAGGCTAAACGACAGTTTTTCAAAGGCCCTTGTGGTAAGTTTTAAATCCCTTAAGCTAGAAGATTAAAATACTATTGGTTGGAAAGGGCATATTATTTGAATCAGACTGTTAGTTTAGTAGTACTAACCTATGTTTGCAAGTGAGAATATTTTTGACGCACGAAGTAGGTTGCCGCAAAGTAAGCAAGGGTCCAAAAGAGATTTTGAGTCCTACTCCTCAGGACAGACCACCGCAATCCCCCCTCTAAACCCTCACCAGCCAGACCCTGAAGAAAACCCTTCGGTAGGAAACCCTCCCGTCACTCCACAGCGTCGCTTTTTTACCCCTAGAGTTCGGTCACAGTGTGATAGGAAACCCAGTTCGAGTATTCCGGCCACAGCTCAATCTTCTCCCGTGAACCCCCCCCCCATCTACATCCTGTCCCCCTCCCAACCCTCCCAGAACCACCATGGCTCACCTAGCTGATGACATTCAGTTACCAATCTTCAAAGGAACGTGATCAGAAGACCCAGAACAGTTCTGGTTTTTATGTGAGGCTGTCTGGAATGCAAAGAGTATTACAGACCTGGACGTGAGAACTGCGCAGCTCATTACCTCCTTTCATGACCGGGCTTTGACCTGGTTCATGAAATTCTCCAGTAATCAGCACCCCACTTTGGATGAAATCAAGGCCGCTATCATTAAGGAATTTAAGAAACCGAAATCCGAGTCGCAGAGCATCACTGAACTCAAAGAGATTCAACAACGGTGAGGCGAATCCGTGTGGGATTTTGATCAGAGATTCAAAGTTCTATTAGACCAAGTCAGCTTCACCATTAGTCCTGCGCAGCACAAGGAATGGTTTATCGCAGCTTTGTTGCCACATATCAGAACTCCGCTCATGCAACAGAAGGTTGCCGACCAGCAAGAGGCTCTGGAAATCACGATGAAGATAGAGACTGCCCCCTTGGAAATGATTCTGGTATCAATCAAATACAAGCGCAGTTGGCAGCTATGGCCCTGGAGCTTCGCGATATGAAGAAAGCCAAAACCAGTCGAGAGGAGGTCTGGTGTACGCAATGTCGGTCCGAGGGTCATGATAGGGACCAGTTCCCTGTGGCCAGAACATATCTAAATACGGGTATTCCCAATCATTTCAACACCGGTGCTTTATATTGTGAGATTTTCCGAACCCCTGGCCAGCACCGCCCTGAGCACTGCCATCTCCTTCAGAGATATGTTCAAGTTCCTAAAAACCCCTACTTCCAGTTCTGTAAATCTGTAGGGCATAATGCAGATGAGTGTCGTAGCTACGACCTTATGCGAGAGCGCACCTCTGACACCTACCAACTCCACAATGACGCCCAGACTAATGATGGCTATGGTTACCATGGTGGCACCTCCGGACGAGGTGCTTTTGGCGGTCGCAGCCGTGGTGGGATGACCGGAAGAGGTAGAGGTTAGATTGTGTGTTACAATTGTAACCAAGTTGGTCACTTGGCTCGTGACTGTCGGAACCCCACTACGACCTGTCGGTATTGCCGCGCAGTGGACCACGTGATTGAATAGTGCCCCCAGCTCCTCGCAAAGATTCAGGAAAATAATCGTGGCCCTATCCCAAATATTCAATTGATCTCTGTTGAGCAACGACTTGCCCCAGCTCTCAATGTGGTCACTCGGAGTGGAGTTACGACGCATATTCAAGACACGCCAAAGCAACCTACCGTGGAGCGCGCATGTAAGGCATCCGAGAAAACCTCAGCCCTGGACACTGTGAAGGACGAGCACCAGTTCAGAAGGCCCAGTGCGATAGTGTTGACCCTAGCGCTGTAGAAGTACCTGCACGGAAACATCAGCAGGCATCGCAGCTACAAGAGGCCTCGACGGACAAAGTAAGTACACTATCCTCTTTCTTGCAGAGCTGTATGAAACTCTTGTGGAATCAGAATGCTCTAAAAGAGCTGCAAAAAGTTCTTGCTGTCACAGACCCTCAGAGAGAAATTGATCAGGAGAAAACTGTTAGTCATGTCCGAAGAACGGGAAGGGAAATGAGATTGAAAGTGCAGATAGGAGAATATGACATGATTGATGTCATTTTGGATCTTGGATCAGACGTTAATGTCTTACCCAAGCAGACCTGGGGACAAATGGGAAAGCCTTCCCTGGTTTGGTCACCTATACAACTACGACTAGCCAACCAGCAACGGATTGTACCGCTAGGGAGACTTCTTAGTGTTCCAATTGACATTGATGGGGTCAGTACTCTAGCATATTTTGAAGTTATTGAGATCATTGATGACAGCAACCCTTACCCATCTCTGTTGGGAATTGAGTGGGCCATGGCTAACGCTGCAATCATCAACCTTAAAAGGAGACAGATGACCTTCGAAGGAAATGGGCTGCACGTTATCATACCCCTCGACCCATCCTAGGGAGAAAGATATACAGAACCCCTCAGAGATGAAGGAGAACAAGATACTCTAGACCACATTTACAACATCACAGCTAAGGACGCAGATTATGTCGAGCCAGACGACGATGGTGTAATAGATTGGCAATGTGATAGCTCCTGCATGTCTGATTCAGACGATGGTCTGGAGAACTGGCAGAACCGACTGTACGAGCTACATGGCCACAGGTGCGCACAAATCACCCAGTCTCTTAGATGCCTTAGCGCACAGCCTAGAGAGTTGCCTACATGTGTTGGGATGACAGACCCTGGGGAGTTTCTTACACATATGTCAGACCGAGCACCTCAGTCACAAAACACCCAGAGTATGGAGATAGCACTAGGAGCTATAGCAGCATGGGGGACCGATTCTACAAAGTCTAACCCCAGTTGGGGAACCTGTCAGAAATTCATGTGCCACAGATTCATAAGCTGGGCTCAAGAGGTGCGAAATAAGCTCAAAGGGCCGAATAGCCTTCAGGGATATTCGAAGCAGAACTATACAGTAAGGGAAAACACACCCCACAAAGAGTGGGTGCATAAGGGTGTGCATATCTTGGATCTGGTTGAAAAAAATCGGCACATCGAGGTTGAGCTCCGACATGGTATTATAAGTGGGGATTGTTTTATTGATAGCTTCTTGATCACACTCTTTATTAATAAATCTGGTCCTGTTGTAGATATAGCTTTCCGATCAAACTACGACAGGGCAACTGATGATTACCCAGGAGTTGACTACCAAACCAAGGGGCAGAGCCACATCGCCAGACCTTCAAACATAAGGGTCCTGTCGCAGACATTATCAGGACGGGTCGAAGGGAACTATTGTGCCAAGGGTGCTTGTTCTTCTGACACTTCAACCACGATTATGCCGAGGACCAAAAACTTAGTGAGGTTCAAAATCCGACCATTGGGAAGCAGCCGATTTGGCGGCGGCCGAGTTTTAATTGCTTTAAATGACTGTACTAAGACCAGTACCGGCACTCACGCTCCACATAGACAAGATTTCCGTCAGATTTGGTACATTCAATGCGCTGTCCTGCCCGACTTGATTGTTGGCGTGTATAAGAAGATGCCTAAGTTAGAGAAAATTGCATTATGCACCTCTTCAAGATTTCTGAGTGAACTCATGACCACCGAACGAGAGATTGACGCTTTGGTCAGAGAATTCGAGCAAGAGGGTCTGATCACTTGCTCCAATCGGCCGCCTGCCCTAGCACACGGTGAAGACACTCCCCCAGCACCACCACGGCTGATGCAAACACGGTCTACCAGGAGAAGGTCTAGAACGGAAGTTCGCACCAAGCGCAACCAAGACCGGCCACAACAAATAGGGAAAACACCAGCAGCTCACCCTATGGAGGCCTCTGGGTCTGCACAGGCCTCGGCCGGGGGAAGGGAGAAGATTCCACCACCAAGGCCACCATATCTCCCACCTGTTTGACCTGGTACTGCGGTACCATGTCAAACAAAGCAATTTACATTAGCCACACCCTCTCTTCCATAGGGAGTGCAGTTGATAGGGAATATGATAGGAAAGATTGATCAGCTTAAGTACAGCAATCATGACACCAATGACCTTGGCAAGTTTCCATAGTTTGAACCAGCAGAATACTTACACCGCATCTAGTATCCGGATCATAGGGTCACACTAATGGAAGTACAACCATGGGCTGCGGGTTTGGACAGAGCTGGCCTCCTCAAGATACTTCAAATTCCCCATTTCGGTCGCGGCATCCAGGTGACTGTAGCGGCCAAACAGTTACCATCACTGGTACATGACGGCTACTTATGGATAGGGGACCACCAACTTCCTATTGATGCTGCCCTCATCCATAAGATCACAGGTTTACCCATGTCCATACCTGATCCGGGAACTGAATTTCCATCCAAACATGATGACACAAAGCTCGCGCAAACCATGAAAGAGCGGTTTAGCCTGACAAAAGGCAAGCAGGGATATCACACTTCCACGATTCAGGAGAAGCACATTCGATTTGCAGCTGAACTTTTAGCCTGCAAACTCATACAGAAATGCAGGCCAACTGAAGTACCTACTCCGGTTATCCGGATTGCTATGAACTGCGCTGAGGGGTATACTTATAACTGGGCTGAGTATCTTGCGAAGGAGTTTCTGGAGGATGTCCGCGATGCACAAGAAAAAGGTAGACCTTTTCATTATTCCTGGCTTTTAATCCTTATTGCATTAGTTGGGTGGAAAGAACACACCGAAGCCCAGTTTGTAGAAATAAGCCCCGGCACGCCAGCAGCAGCAAGGTATGCCTCCCTATGGCTATCTTCAGATAAGGAAACTTAGCAGATGACGAACACTGTGTTCGTCTTCTATGCTATGAGTATTCATTATGAGATTGTGAGAACACCTTGACTTACCAATGAAGTATTTTCCCAATACGAGGGTGTCGCGCACTTTAGTTCCGATATGCATCATGTGTTCATGCAAGCTCATGCAGATCCACAACGGCAATGCCACAAATTGCCATATATAGTCACCGAACCAGATATCAGGCGGATAGTTCAGCACTGGCCGGCTAAATGGCTGAAAGATTTAGGGAAAAATCCCTCTATTCCGGTTCCCCCAGCTACCAATATTGACACAGGTACTAGCCAGGCGCAGCAGAAAAACTTGTTGGAAGAAAGTGAAGACCTCAGCGATTCGCAGGGGGATGCCGACGGCCAGGGTGGAAACGGTGGACAAGATAAACAGGATGAACAGGATGAGGAGTTAGACAAGACCTTATCAGACCCTAACCCGCCAACGAAGCGCAAATCACCAGAACTAGCCGAGGTAACCAAACCCCAATCCCGCAAAAAGGCAAAAGCATCAAAGGACAAAAATATTGAGGACGAAGCCACTGTCACGCTCGATATGCTGGAGAAATATCTAGAACAGTATACCTCAGCACTTACAAAAAAATGGTCAGAGTTTGCGGAACTGCATCTTACCGGGCTCTCAGGAATCGCAAACAGGGTATCGAAGCTAAAGGAACTAGCAGCAAAATCAGCACACAGTACTGCGACAAGTAGCACTACAGCACCCGCACAGCAAGATATTCGGCAAGGGCCACCCAAAGACCACCAGGGATAGGTAGGAAGTGCAACTTTGACACAGCTTGACACAGACTCCCGACCACAAACAGATATAACCGCGAGGGTCGATTATACAAAGCTGTCTATGTTAGAGTTGCATCTTTGCCAGCTCGCGATTACAAAGGAAATCCATGCCCGAACCCACTCATCCCAGGCCCAATTGGAAGACACCATCAAACAAAACAAAACCTTTTCCGCGTGCCTAGATGAAATCACACACCAGAAGAAGGAGGCTGAACATACAACAACTACATTGCTACGAGCATTGAACGAGGCATGTCGAAGTCTCTCTGACTCCGACATACAGGAAACAGAGGAACTAGAGCAGAGAATTGCTAAGCTAAGAGACTATGTCCAGCATTCCCGCAGCGAGGTTGAATGGATGAGAATAGAACACCAGCACCAGATTGCAGAACTTCAACTCCGCATTCCCCCGGAGACTCCACCCGAGGTTCGAGAACAGCGTCAGCAGGACATCAAGGCTTCAGCAGCAAAAATATCCGATAATGTGGCCAGCGTCGCAAAATTAATGGAAGACAGTATAGACGCATGGGAGAACCTACAGGACCATCCAAATGTAGGTAAGATCCAAGAAACCATCAACTTGCGCCAGGATGAATTAGACGTAGTCAGAATAGAAATCAAGACGCTGCCACCAATGCAGAAAATGGCTAAAGTGAAGCGCAGCAAGGAACTTCAGCAGGAAATTGAGTCTTGCAGGACGAAGGTAACGCTGCTGGAGAATGCGTTACAGCGCCTGGTGGATGAAGCATTAGACTTGAGCAACACTGCGGAAAGTCAGCTCAAACTTTTGAAGACCTACGACATTTTTGCACAGGAAAGAGGTGACACAAACTCATCTTCAGTCTTACAGGAATTGATGGAAAAAGAGAAAGCCGCTGATTATATACTACGCACTCTCACCAGTCGTTTCCAGATCCTCGCACAGAAGATTCTCCCACCAGAGCCTTCGTAGAGTGACCCGGGACGGGCCACTGGTGAGTCTTAGGGGCCTGTTGGGGCGCGCACCCTAGGGACTATTAGTTTTGGTAACTTCGCGGCTGTTGGTAAGCGGAGCTACGAGTCAAAATAGTCTTAGGGGTGTCAGGGTAAGTCAAAACCCCTTTTTGTAATAAACCCATGGTTTAAATCCAGGGTTTAGGGTTTTTTGGGTGCCCATGGTCTGAAGCCATGGTTTTGTAAAAATGCGCAGTATAAATAAGTGCTTATGTAAAGAAGAGAGGTTAGGCTTTTTGATGTAAAGAAATATTAAGGCGAAGTAAGGTTGATTTTGTAAGGAAAGGATCAGTCCCAGCTGTGTGCGTGGACGACCTCTGCAGCTGTGTGCACAGAGGGTTTTGTAGGAAGTAAAGAAAGATCTGCAGCTATGTGCGCAGAAGCCTGCTGCTGTGTGCGCGGCTATTAAGGACTGAAGGGATCTGCAGCTGAGTGCGCAGATCAACTATGGTTTTGAGGAAAGAGGAATAAAACGCAGTTTGTGGACGTAGCCCCTACATTGGGGGTGAACCACGTTATATTTGGTGTCGTGGTTTTATTGTGTTGTTTCTGTTCCTGTTATTTTCATGCATTAAACTGAATACATCTGATATCATAAGATCACTGCTAGTAATAAGCTTCGCTGTGAATTCCCTGTAGTGGGTTATGCAAGTCTAGTTTGTTTATTATGCTGCGAACTTATATGTGAATGAATGATAAAGTTTACAAGTGTTGATTAATAATTGCTTTGAAGGTTAAGGTACAATAATACCCCTCCCTGCATGCATAAACCTGATTCTACGGCACCCTATTGCTGTTTCGGGTGAGACTGCAACCTGCGCGCAGGTTGTTGCCGAAAGGGCCAACAAAGTGGGTCTTTTGTTGGTGCGACATATAAGAATTAACTTGGGTCTGCCCTATTTCCCAACATAGAGTCTACAACAAGATCACGTGTATCTTGATACGCAATTTCTGCTACAGACAACAACATTCTTGTCCTAGTAGATATATCATCTTCATGTGAAGTGATTGGAGAAGGAAGAGTCCATGGGTCATCCAAATACATAGTATGAAATGGGATCGAACTCACATGTGATGAATCATTACTATCAGAAGAGCTAATATTTAGGATTGGTACCGAAATATTAAAATTTTCCATTAACAACATATGCATTCTGACACCAAAGTACTCAGTTGTCAGCTAAGAATGATCAATAATTGGGATAGTTGATACGACTGATGCAAAGGAATCAGAATTATCGAAATACATCTAGTCAATTGTCATAATTTGATCCTCAAAATGGAATCAAACCACTCGAAATATAGGTGATACAATCACTTTCATAGCATGAATCTAGTTCCAACTAAGTAAAAGGTTGTAGTCAATGGGTGCATCAACCAACTCAACCTCGACTGACATGGTATTCCCTCCCAATTGGACCTAAAGAGGGGTAATAATTGGCATGCAACCAAGATGAACATCCATCAAACGTGGTCAACATAATCATAGATTTCAACAACACGGGTTAGACAAGGCCTTTCCAACAAGCTAGAGACATCATGGAGGTTGCATCTCCTTCGTTAATAATTGTATGTTTAATGGTGTTGTTAAGACACTTCACATGGAATAGAAAGGACACATGGTAAGGAAAGAGAGCTTGGACCTCGTGTTCGGGTACACAGGGTACTCCCAAAAGACCAAACACCTTGAGCAATCACTTCACACAAATAGATCACAGATCAACAGACCGATGTTTGTCACATGGTTAAAACCCTCGAGAGGGAAACAGTCCATAGTCCCCACCAAATAGATACTTGGAGAAATTTATTATGCAAAAGAAATAAAGCTACATGATCTTCTCATAATCGATAAACTACCCAAGGACTCTCTATGCTCTTTAAATAGAGATCATATACCAATCCGGTGTTAAGCCATGGATCAATGGTAGGTGTGATCTAAGAGAAGTTGAACTGTCAGATCACTCTATGTCTAGAACATATCGTGACTATCAGATTAGAATATTTACAAATGCATACTAAAGAAACACACTTTTACCTAATGGATATATTACACAAGTTGATCTTAACTAACTCCTAAGTGTCTAAATATCCTAACATTCCCCCTTAAGAACAACTTGGGATAGGATTGAAGGATTTACAAAAGTGACACTATTAAAAGAAGGAAGGAGGAATTAGAGCCTATCCCCCCTTAAGGACACATTTCTGAACTCCTAACATTGACCAAAGTTTAGAAAAATTCGCTTCTGTAAGAGACTTGGTGAAGATGTTTGCAACTTGATCATCTGTAGGGAAATAGAGCACTTCAATAACAGGATCATGAACAATATATCTGACAAAGTGCATGTGTAGCTCAATGTGTTTACTACGCTGATGTAGAACTGGATATTTGGAAAGCTTGATGGCACTTTGATTGTCGCACCAAAGTGGAGTAGGCTACTGCTGCTCAAATCCAAACTCTGAAAGGATCTGTTGAAGCCATAAAGATTCCTTACTGGCATTAACTGTGGCTTGATATTCTGCTTCTACTGAAGAAAGAGAAAGCGCTTGTTGTTTCTTACAAGACCAAGTGACAGGTCTAGATCCCAGACTGAAAACATAAGCTATAGTAGACTTTCAATCATCAGGATCACCGGCCCAATCTGAATCAGTGAAACCAACCAACAAAGGTTTCCCCCCTGTACTATAATGAATCCCAAACTGAATTGTACCTTGAATATACCAAAGTATTCTTTTTGCTTCTTTCCAGTGACTTTCATGAGGAGTTTGCATATAACAAGAAACACGACCAATGACAAAGGAAAGGTCAGGATGGGAATGAGACAAGTATAAAAGACTACCAACAAGCTGACGATACAAGGTGGCATATACTTTAGGGGAAGTACAAGTGGCATAAAGTTTGACTCCAGACTGGAAGGGAGAAGGGGCTAGTTTACAATATTCCATGTGGAAGCGACAAAGAAGTTCACAAGCATACTTAGAATGGGAAAGAAAGATTCCTTCTTTGGTTCGCAAGACTTGGAGACCAAGAAAATAATGCAAATGTCCTAAGTCTGACATTTTAAAATTTTGCTTAAGACTGGATTTCACATGGGTTATAAGTTTAGGGTCACTACCAGTAAGGATAAGATCATCAACATAAAGAACAAGTATGATGAGATGGTTTCTTACTTTCTTGGTATAGACATTGGGGTCAGAATGGCATCTAGAAAAACCAGTGTCAAGGAGAAAGCTATCCATTTTGGCATACCAAGCTCTAGGAGCTTGCTTAAGGCCATATAAGGATTTCTTAAGGAGACAAACAAGGCTAGAGTTATTCTGAACATATCCAGGAGGTTGTTCCATGTAAATTTCCTCATGTAAATCACCATGTTAGAAGGCAGACTTAACATCCATTTGATGGAATTCCCAGTTATGTAAGGTTGCAAGGGGAAGAACAAGGCAGATGGAGTTCATTTTTTCTATAGGGGAAAATGTTTCATTGTAGTCAATCCCTTCAACTTGTGAAAAACCTTTGGAAACTAACCTTGCCTTACGTATTTCAACACTTCCATATGATGCATACTCAGTTCTATAGACCCATTTACATCTGACAAGTTTTCTTCCTTTTGGAAGAGGAACAAGATCCCAAGTATCGTTCGCCATTAAGGAACGATATTCTTCATCCATAGTTGCATCCCAATCTAGATTTCCTAAAGCTTCTGCAAAAGTTTCTGGATCATGATTCTTGAAAAATTGATCCAATAGAGAAGCGGCTCGCTGAAATTGAGAACATGTTTGATGTTGATCTCTACGATCATCGACAAGATCACCAGCTGCTTCACATGTTGAACAGACCCATCGAGGAAGAATTGGTGCTGGTGCAATTGGAGGAACATGAGCAGGCGGAGGTGGGTTTTCATCCTCACTGTCATCATTAGAAATCGGAATTGGAAACCTATCAAGGAAGCTGGAAGAAGAAGAATAAGAAGGCACAATTGCTGTAACAGGTTCGCAGGCCAAAGATGGCACACCCACCAAGTTAGGATCGTTGGCCAAGATATTTTCATCAAATTTAATTTCTCTTCTAATGATTATATCATGCGAATGTGGTTGAATAATTCTATAACCTTTTACATCTTCAGAATATCCAACAAATATGCACTTTTCACTTTTAGGCTGCAATGCTTTCCATTTTTCATCCAGTATTTGAGCCCATGCTTCACAACCAAACACACGAAAGTGACTTACATCTGGTTTAATTTTACACCATGCCTCTTTCGGTGTTACACCTTGTAAAAATTTAGTGGGTGTGCGATTAACTATGTAATTTGCACAATTTATGGCCTCAGGACAATATTCAAGACTTAGTCCCTTAGATTGGATCATACAATTAGCCATTTCTTTTAAAGTGCGGATCTTCCATTCAGCTACACCATTTTGTTGTGGTGTATATGGAACAGTGTGTTGT
Organism: Pseudotsuga menziesii; assembly: GCA_001517045.1. NCBI lineage: Eukaryota > Viridiplantae > Streptophyta > Pinopsida > Pinales > Pinaceae > Pseudotsuga > Pseudotsuga menziesii. The sequence goes on from LPNX011161529.1 coordinate 27,814, forward strand.
TGTTGGATTCTTTGTTCAATGCAAAAAGTAGTGAACTTGTTGTTAACATATTCTCCTCCATTGTCAGATCTTAACTTAATAATTAGATGACCAGATTGTTTTTCAACAAGGGCCTTGTAGGCCAAGAACATGTTAAATACTTTGCTCTTAAGTTTTAGGAAGTAAACCCAAGTGCATTTGGAGTAGTCATTAATGAAAGTTAAGAAATATTTGAAACCAGAAAAGGAAGTAGATGGAAGAGGGCCACACAATTCACTATGCACAAGCGCCAAGGGAACCGAGGTGTGCCAAGAGGCACATTTGTCAAAATTGTCCCAATGATATTTTTCGAGTACACAACCGGAACAAAAACCATCCTTGCAAGATACCAATGGAAGGCTAGTCACCATATTGTCTTTGCATAGTTATTGCAATGAGTGATAATTTAAGTGACCAAACCACTCATGCCAAATTTTGCTGAAGTTATCACTATGAGCAACAAAAACTAAAGGAAAAGGTGATGACCCAAAGTTGTTAAATTTGTACAGCCTGGTAATATCATCAACAGTTCGAGTAGCAAGGACATTTTGAGGATTTTTAAAATCCTTGATTACAACTTGGTGAGGTGTAAACGTCACAGTTTTACCTTCACCTGAATAAGTAATTTGATAGATTGATAAAAAATTGTAGGAAATGTTTGGAACACATAGTACATCACTGAAATGACCATTTTCTACTGGAACTATTCCAGATCCTACAACACATAGAGATCTATCATCACCAACAAATATTTGTTTGGTGTTACATTCATGCATAGTAGAAAAGATGGATTTATCCTTAGCCATATGATAAGATGCTCCAGAATCAATGAGCCATTCAATTGAAGTAGAAGAAGAAGATGCAGTATAAGGGTAACTAGAAGCACAAAGTGCATTTCCATGAGAGGTAGATTCTGAATATGAATCTAGGCTAATGTGGTGCTTCTTCATTGCTGCTTACAAGGCCTCCATCTTCTTAAAACACTTAGATTCATCATGATTATCTTTCCCACAAAAATTGCAATGACGCTTAGTCTTGTTTCCTTTTTGCTTGGATACTTTGTCATTTTTTAAAGAAAGAGCTGACTGAGAAGGTTTGGGACCCTTGTTGTTTTGCTTATTATTGCAAAAATTCTGTTTCTGGGGAGGCTTGGACTTTTCTTTCTGTTGGGAAAATAAGGCTTTCCCAGATGTATCTACATTGTTAATTATTCCAAGATGAATGAGCTTATATTTCTCTCTAATTAAGGAATCACAAAAGGATTCAAGGCTAGGCTCTTGATAACTAGCTGCAGTCAAGGATTCTTTCATGGAGTAGAATGTAGATACAAAAAGAGAATATGCAGGTCCAAGTTTTGAAAGAATATGATAAATACATTGTTTGTCTTCTTTCTTAATCTTGCATTTTTCACATAATAGTCTAAGAGTTTTATAATTAGATAAATAGTCTTGAATGCATGAAAAATCATTTGGATTCAAGGAAAGCAACTCATTCTCAAGTTAATGACCCTGAATTTCATTGTGTTTACCAAACATAGATTCCAACTTTTCCCAAGCGAGATTAGGTTCATCAATTCCAGATATGTGGATTCACAAATCAGTAGAGATTGACATCCCAATCAATCCATGAGCTTCATCACATCTATTTGCCCATTTAATTTTCTTATCATCATCAGTGGGTTCTATTTCTTTCCCTGAGGTTATCCTGAAAAGTCCCCTACTTCGCAGAACATCCTCCATATGAGATTTCCATGAGAAATAGTTAGAACTTGTAAGTATAATATCACAAGGGGAAGCCATACTATAAAATAATGGCTGAAAAAATAGAAACTAACTGTCTGGATGCAAAGAAATCCAAAAAATATGCGTTTTTATAAAAAAAACGGCACTTAAAACTGATTTTGGACGATGAAGTTATGCTTGATCAAAGAAAAAGTTGAAGATGTCCCCAATAGTGACGTGGCAGATATTAACTTGACCAACTAAAAAAAGAATCCCCCTCTTCCCAAGATCAACCTTTGACAATCACTTTTACAGTAAACTTGCTTTGAAGTGAATCACTTTTGTAGAATAAGTGATGTTCACTTTTACAATAATGTGACTTTTAAATAGTGCGGCAATAAATTAAAAGACTTAAGTGACTCACTTTTATTTTATTTTATTTATGTGAGGTGCACTTTTACAATAAAGTAACTTAAAAATAGAAATTGCATGCACTAAAAAGTAGCTTAATAAGACTTGAACTCAAGACCTATTAAGTAATAAAGAAACTTTGGACCAAGTGAGCTAAGTTTAAAAGGTACGTAAAATAATGGAAAGAGGAAGGGGGCTTTTTTTTTACTCTTCTCTCTCATTCTCTATGCGTGCTTTCTTTTCCTGCAAATCACAAAAAAGAAACGAAAAACAAAAAGTAATTTTTTTTTCCACACAATGGGGTTAGATCTTGGTTAGCTTACCCGGAAAGTCTACATTTTCAAGTTTTCTCATTGTTTCTGATTTTCCGTGATCACACAAGGTGCACGGCAAAGAGCATACGTAGCCAAGAAGAGAAGAAAAAAACTTTTCCTTACTATTTTTTATTCACCGCAATCGCGCAAGGTGCAAGGAAAAGAGCATATGCAGTTAGGGAAGGCAACAGTCCGAGACTAAAAAAAAATCTAATAATAAACTGATAAAATATGAGAGATTTACAAAAAACAAATCCATCACTATAACATTATACCTTCAGATTTGTCGAAATGGGTGTTTCTGGAGCAAAACAGTTTTCGGTGAAATGAAAACTATTTCTCAATGGAAACAATGCTCTGAACACAATGGAATAGCTCCCATAGGCCAAAAATACATAGAAAATATAGAACTAGAAACCCTTTCAAATTTTTGGCAACACGGGTTCCATATCTTGATCAAAACCTAAAGTGGCTCTTCATAAAAGCTCTGATACCATGTTCGGGTACACAGGGTACTCCCAAAAGACAGAACACCTTTAGCAACCGCTTCACACAAATAGATCACAGATCAACACACCGATGTTTTTTCACATGGTTAAAACCATCGAGAGGGAAACAGTCCATGGCCCCAGCCAAATAGCTACTTGGAGCAATTTATTATGCAAAATAAAGAAAGTTACATGAGCTTCTCATAATCGATCAACTAGCCAAGGACCCTCTATGCTCTTTAAATAGAGATCATAGACCAATCGGGTGTTAAGCCATGGATCAATGGTAGGTATGATCTAAGAGAAGTTGAACTGTATAATCACTCTATGTCTAGAACATATCATGATAGTCGGATTAGAATATTTACAAATGCATACTAATGCATACTAAAGAAACACACTTTTACCTAACGGATATATTACACAAGTTGATCTTAACTAACTCCTAAGTGTCTAAATATCCTAACACCTCATTATTTTCAAATCTAACTATGATGGAGGCATTAGGATCAACTACTCGAAGAGAAGATAAGAAGGCTCTCCACTACAAAGGAAAAGTCTGAAGAACTTCCATATCTCACATAAAACAGGGATTCTGGCCCAAATCCTTGAGAATAGAGTAATGGCTTGCATCTCAGGAATTAGGATTGTGCCCTGAATGTTTTGGGACTCCCTAAGGTGTACAAGGTATAGCTTCACGCTTATCACTATGAAACGAAATTTCAAGAGCTGCAGGCTCCTTCCCCATATTGGATTGTGACGAACCATAATCTTTTGAGCAAGCTACAACATTAGCAGTTGGCATCATGTTGATGCACCCATGGCCACCTTCAGCTATCGATGGGTTTTGATTCCCACTAGAACTACTTCCAATGTTCTTGGTCCTCAAATATATATTTTGATTATGAGGTAAAGGATTATTGAACACAGCTAGGCTCTATGCGATGTACTTCGAGGCATATTCAATATGAGGTAACAAGTATCCCATATGGTCTCCCCCACAATGTTTGCAAGGGAATTTAACCTTCCACTTAGGTTTCTTGTTCCCCCAACATTATCCTCATTCTTTTCATCATTATGATTCTCCTTCCTATTCCCACGATGTTTATTATTTATTCCCTTTCTTGTTTTTTTGAATGCTAGTTACCCTTCTGGTCCGACACATGCATTGAAATCACATCTATTGAATAGGTGGGAGTGGACGAGGTTGTAGACTTCCTAGTCACAGACTGATTATTTTAAATATTTCATTTGATGTGTAACCTGGTCTACAACGTTGGTACTTGTGGAGCCAACAATACCATTGGCATGTAACCTAGGTTTGAACTTAGGATCAAAGTTTAACCGTGATATGTTAGGGATCTCATATAAACTCCCATATTGAGCGTAGATCAAATCCAACTGGTGAGCCTTGAATATAGCCTGATCCTCATTATACACTCCATATGTTGAAACATCTTTTGTGATGTTATGAAGAGAAACTTCATATGGCTTGGGGGTAAAAAAACGGACAATATGAAACCATAAATCAATCTTTCCCAATATGCAAGAGCAGTAAGAAAATCTAACACTAAGGGATATAGAATCGTACCTTATCCTAGACGGTTGAAGTAGATCTGCGTTGAGATTTTCCAATGCAATTGCAATTATCATTTGCTCTAAACAACAACAAAAAAAACAAGAATGATATATATAAATGTGTTAGAGATACTGTAGAATATATAATAGATCATGTATAATCAAGTAAATACATCCATGGATTCATTATTCATATTCAAAATGCACATGAATTGGACAAGAAAATATATTTCTATTAATAAATCATAGATACAATAGTGACAAACTTTGTCGACACTTCTGCGAACTAGAGAAACCGAGTCCTCCACCTGGGCCTCCACCACTTCAATCCTCCATATCTCAATAGCAAGCTCACAAAGCAAAGGCAAGCTTGGGAAGAGCACTATGTGCTCGAAGGGACAAAGGGATGCATACTCAAGTATAAGAAAACGTAAGGCAACAATGGACTATAGTTTCCTTACTCTTCAATTTGTCCCCCTTCAATGTATCCAAGAGGCTCAATATATAACACTCCAAAGAGGTAATGGAGGGTCGAATCCTAGCATTGTCAAGGCATATGGAAGGCTACGAGACAAGATCTTTGGACTCATATGAGGAAAACTCCAAAAATATTTGTCTGTTTTCATGCATCCCGATGTATGCGGGTTTGAGGTCAAAATATGCGTATACACGCGAGTATTTATTTAAAATTTGCGTATAAGTATACACATACAATTCTTGGGGATGATCTTGAAACATCAAACTATAATATTAATCCATGGAGTCCAAAGAGTCTGCAGAGGGACACAGAAGGCCATAAATGTGTGATCAACTAGGTGTGGTAAAATAAGCTATAACGCACGATATAAGGCAATAAATATTTGAGAAATCGTTCTAATAAAAAATCAGGTGGAATGGTGTCTTTAATCAACCTATTTGGTTAACACCACTCTTGAATATGGTCAGATATATGCATGGATGTATCCTGCCGAAATGTTTACAAGCGCTCTACACCATCATCATAACATACTGGTAGTTGAAAGCAGTTAAGAATGTTCATGGCCAAGTCCTTAAAAGTGTGATAGGTGCCCCCAGGAAGCTCTATATAAAATTTCATGGAAGGACCAGTGAGGGTGCGTTAAAATAGATGTAAAAAAATAGAGTCATGGTTCAATTAGTTCTAAGAGAACCATAAGTGGAAAGTAGTAACTTGATCTCCAGGGTCCTCACCATTCTTACATCCAAACATCATAATGTCTGAAGGAATTTTGGGGGAAACAACCGACAACATTGAATCATGAGATACTAGATTGTTGGTCAACTTTGAAAGTTCGGGTAGGTTTAAAGTAGCCAAAAAGGGCCATCTAGGTTGTGTCATATGGTTCCATGTCCCCTGAAGAGGTTGGTTCATATCGGGATTATTTTTATAAAGGCCATATCCTTGACTGGTTGGATAATAATCACCTCCCATATGGCCCATATACAGATGCACGAGGATTTGATGATTACGTATTCCCTGAGAAGGAGGCACCATATAACCATAGTTATAATATCGATAAGATAGATTCCCTCCAATCACATATGGAGGAACATAACCTCTATATACAATTGTACCAGTTGATGAGGGGACAACATAGTTATATGGAGCACTAATTCCCAAGGTATTGTGCAAGATATATGGAGGGTTTGACATGAGAAAGGAGTTTTAAGAAAATGGCATGGTGGATGTTGGGATGTAGGATTGAAGGTTAGAAGTGGCCCCAACATTCACACATCCACTATAACCCCCAAGAGAGTGAAACCTAGTATCAATACCATATGAAGGGAGAAAAAATCCCTCGAAAAATGGAGAAGAGGGTGCAATATGACCACTCCCAAACCTATGAGAAAGATAGGGGGTTATGGTGTCCCCAAGTCCAACAAGAAGTTCTGCACTGGGAGCAGTGGTGGACGATGGGATAGAAGTAGTGATATCCATAATGATGAATGTAAACTCACCTATTCTAGAGGGATTAGGATGATTCTCAACACTCGACCTCTCCGAGGAAAAAATCCTATGGGTCGTTGTAAAATATGAGAGTCAGGGTCATGTAGCATGGGAGGTACCATACCCAGAAGGGTTAGTGTAAACTAGAGTGTTGAGTATCCATATGGTTCCTCTCCCATGCCAGATGACAGATATGGAGGGAACTCTAGGTCGTCAAATGTAGTATTCATGGCAAAAATGGTACATGAATCACAGTGCACTAAAGGTTTCCTAGAACGTCTAGTCATCTTCAGAGGAGGAGGAGAAGGGTTCCAAGGAGATAATATTGGTAAGAATTGAGATTGGAAAGGTGTTGGAAATAGATGCACAATCACTCTAAATAAAAAATACTCAACTAATTACTATCCCTAAATCCAACTAGCGCACAAAGATCACACCCTTAATCAAACTAGGTCAGATGTAAACAAGTAGAGAGGGAGGATTAATGAGCTCCCTAATGTACCAGGTATCTATCTCCTAGTAGAGGCATGATACTCCCATATACTACAAGAAGAGGTGTGTAATGAATTATAGTGGCCCCCAGTTTCAACCCCTACCTGGCTAGGACACTCGCAGAAGAATGCTTGTAAGTACACCATGTTATACCTAGGTAAGGAAACTAAGGTCACCCCAATATAACCAATACTCATGTGGATAGTCCAAGGAAGGATCTACTGTATGGGAAGGGTAAAAAATCCCAAGAATAGAAATCACCAAAGGTACCTCAAAAAACCCTAGATATGAATAATATCCTGGAAATATCTCTGATGCTCAACAGAAAGTGGCAAGGGGCTATCCCCACCAAAAACATGTATGTTTCCATGTGCTTAACTCCTATGTAAGAGGATCCTCCCGAAAACAATAATTATACCAAGGATTTCATTTTTCACCTCGATAGAAACCTAGTTGTTTTTGTTAAATCTTGGAAATATTTACTTAGGAAACCCTATTCCAAGACTCTACAATCCTAAGCTTGTTGGTGCACCTATATATATGTATAAAAGTGTAATCGTTTTTAATTTAAGCATTAATTTTAATGGTTGTTATTAATCAAGGGTAATGAATGTGCAACTAGTGATGTTACAACTCATCAATGAAGTAAATATGCACACTTAAAAAAATATCCAAGTGCAACTTTTTTTTGTTGAAATATTGTAACTTCGAAGAATATTCTAGATGTATTTTACTGATGTACCCTAAAGGAGATGTCTTCTTCCTCCGTCGGGATGTTACTATTGTATTTAGTCATCATAGAGTCATGAGGTATAAAAATAATTATAATTCGATTCAATAGTACTCTAATGAATATAATATAATATTTTTTTGAGTCTTCCTAGGTGAAGTTGTCCTAGCCAGTTTAGTGGATTCGACTTGTTAGGTTAAAATTCAAGTAGCATAAAGAGTATAAATAGAGGAGTTGTGTTACTCATTTGAACACACACACTCACTTGTGTATAGCACATATAAGAGAGAGATACATGCCATTAAGAGATAGGATCGCCTATTTTTTATTTTTATCTTATACATCTATATAGAGGAAGTTTTTCTTGGTTTTCTTCCCCTTGAGGGTTTCCCAAGATAAATCTATGTCTATCTTGTGATTGTGTTTCTTTCAGTGGTTTTTCACATGCTACTGTTGTGAACATGTATTAAATACTAATGGTATCTACATAAGCATATGAAATATTAACATGGTATCAGAGCTATCCTAAATATAACAACTTTCACAAGGTGAAACTCTCTCTCCTCTCCCCACAGCAAGAAATTAGGGTTTCTTTTGGGATTTTAAATATTTACTTGCATTGAAATTTTTTTCTCCATAGATTGCATATATTGATCCATATATCGATTTTTTTGAGTGGGATAATCTCCTAGAAATCCAAACCCTAGTTTTTCCCTGAACCAAAAAACTGTAGAAAACTAGAACTAGAAATCTGTAGAAACTAAAATCTCGCAAGAAAGTTTTGAACAGTGAATATTTGGAATCTCCAGAAACCAAGTGTACCAACCAAATTGCCTCAGTCAAGTGCATCTCTTTGTAAGGTCAGATTTTTATTTTTAGAAATTTCAATGTTTAATGACCTCCTGGATAAGATGGCCCTAGCCACTAACTTTGAGGACAAGCTGAAATGCCTAGAAAACTTTTGAGCATGGAAGTATATGATTAGTATCATTCTTAGAGAGAATGATCTTGAAAAATACATCAAAGATGAAGTTGCAGAACCCGAATAACATGAAGCTAAGGAGAAGTACCAGAAGGACCAAATCAAGGAAATGAGGATCATTGTTTATTTTATTAAAGATCACTTGATCCCTCTAGTGTCATATAAATATACATCAAAGAAAATATATGATTCCTTTTCTATAATGTATGAGGGAAAGAACATCAACAGAAAGATGAATGTGAGATCTCAACTTAACGGTACCAATATGAGTAAAGGAAATTCCATTCAAGAGTGATTCACAGGGGTCTCCTTGTTCAAGGAACAACTATATGCCATTGGATAATCCCTTGATGAATATGAACTAGTTATGACTTCTCTCAATGGTCTCACTAGACCATGGGATTCATTCATACAGACTATGTGTGCCGGAAAAGAAACTATGAAGTTTGACATTGTATGGGAAGATTGCATCCAAGAGAAACATATAGTATCTAACAGAGAATATCTATGTAAAGAATATGATCAAGCTCTATTAATCCGGATCTTGGGGGCCGAAACCCTAGAGTCTTGAATGCCAAAATAGGGGAATATTAAAGTTGCAAAAATGTTGACATTTGATGCATAGAGTAACATAAAGAAACATAGATTAAATAGGCTGCATGGAGGGGTGAAGCTCAAAGAGGGTTCTCTGATCCTCACCTCTCAAACTATACTAAGAAAAGAACTTAGAACAGGTAACCCAATAAATCAATAGAATAAGAGAAGTGTAGGATGTCAAAAATACTTGAATGCCTTATTGAGAAGGAATATATATTTTTTATAACATTATTAAAATGTACCTTTGGGACATACCATGGGTTGTCAAATACCATGGATGAGAGAGGTACAATGTGCCTTGAATCCATAACATGGAACAAAACAATGGGTTATCAAATACCATGGATGGAATAAAGTGGCATCTCCATTTAATGATTTTATGACTCATAAATCATAGTTTAGACCATATGCCCCTTGAAATTAGGATCATCTAGCCACCCATACTATAAGAATAATACAATCAAACTTCAATAAGGAAATTCACAAGGAGTATATACCACCCAAGAAGTTTCAAAGGGAAAGAGAAAATAGTCAGAAGAAAGACTACTCCAAATATCAATGTTATAATTGTCATAAGATAGGACACCTTTCCAAAGAGTGTCCATTAAAGAAGAAGAGAAACAAAAGACATCATGATCATCTATATGAAGATGAGGATGAAAAAGAATAAGAAATAACTCTAAAGAGACAAGCAAAAGAAGAAGATGTAGAAGAATATGTACTATTCTATGCACTCTCTAGGTCTGTAATACCTAGAGAATATACATGGCTTGTTAATAGTGGTGATTCAAAGCACATGACAGGGAAGAATCAAATTCTATCAAGACTCGAATAGAATAAATATCCTTAGAAGGTATCATTATGAGATGACTATCAATATACCATCAAAGGTACTGGTGAATGAAGCTACAAGCTTGACTTTGGAATCTCCATGAAGATGAAGGAAGTACTATATGTACCAGGTTTTAAAAAGAAATTACTTTCCATATAAACATTAGATAAGAAAGGATATGGAGTTTCTTTTATAGATGGAAAAGTACTCATGTGGACCAAAGGAAACACAATTGAATATGTTGTGGTAATTGGTGAAGAATAAGGAGGATTGTACAAACTTAAGGGACATCTAGAAACAACCTTTGTCCATGAGATCACTAGCTGAAGTGAACTATGGCATAGAAGGATTTCTCACATCAACTAAAAAGAATTACCCTATGTGAGAAAGGTGGTAAAATACTTACCATATTTTAATATCAACCATGAAGGTACTTGCGAAGGATGTGAAAGAGGAAAGAACATCAAGAATCCATTTCCAAAGAGTGAAACAAAGACTAAAGGTACATTGGAATTAATTCATTTTGATGTATGTGGTCATATAACCACCATATCTTTAAGTGGATATGAATATTATGTTACATTTATTGATGACTATTCAAGACAGACATGGGTATACTTCTTGAAGAAAAATAGTCAAGTGGCCAGAAAATTCAAGTAATTCAAAGCCTTGATAGAGAACCATTCAGAAAGAAGAATCAAGACACTTAGAATAGATAATGGTGGAGTATATACTTCAAAATAATTTGAATCCTTCTGCAAAGAAGCTGGAATATAGAGGGAACTAACCACTCCCTATAATTCCCAACAAAATGGTGTTGTGGAAAGAAATAATAGAACCATTATGGAAGCAATGAAGACAATGATTCATGATCAAGACCTTCCCATGCATATATGGGCTCAAGAAGCAAGAATAGTTGTGTATGTGTAGAATAGATGATATCATAGTGCTCTTGGATTCACGACTTCTGAAGAAATGTATATAGGAAAGAAACATAAAGTATTAAATTGAGTACATAGATATATGGATCAACACACAACTCACAAAATATATCACACAGTTTACTCAGTGATTGAAGAATGAAACAGTGAAAAAATGGCTTGCAACTATGAATTCTTTCATTAATCAAAAGTAATTAGACAATAATTACACAAAAGTACAATGGCTAAATAGCCACATGAAATTCAAATCCATGTGAGGAAAATCAAATTGATTAGACTCTACTTGACTGAATGGATAAATACCATTATCTAAAGAATTATCAGAGGACTGAATGGTTAACTGACCTTGTCTAAACCATTATCGCAGTTCATCAGAGTTATAAATCACAAATCAAGTGTCTAATTCAGTGTTAACTAAGCCTAACTGATTGTGGTAGGTGATAAATGTGCCTCTCCTACATGCATCCATGCAAACCTAGTGCTAACTGAATGTAGAGGACCAGAACTGAATGTAACTGACTCCCAACTGAGCTTGACTAGTCACCAACTCAACTCAACTGACCTTGGTTGGTATCGACACTCCCAGTGGCTCCTAATTTGTAGGGATTGATCTAGGAGGCTCCTAAATTGATGCATGAAAGTGGAATCAGTGGTAGTAGGCCTCAATTAGTGTTCCACACACTTTAGTAACTAGAACATGTGCCCCAATTAGGCCAAGTGGACCCAATGGTGCTAGTGACTAAAAATAGACTGGTAGGACTCCCAATTTAGACATGAATCCTAATTTAGACATATGACCAAACTAGATAAGGGAGGATTAATAATCATAACACCCTCCCTAAATGCTAACTTGGACAATATATGGGCCCTGGTAACTAAGACCATAGGTCACCCATTACATCAAGTAAAGTAAAGTAGCTGCTTAATACAATGGACTAGTGAAAAAACCGCATGGGAAAAAAGCCCCCCCTCTAACTAAGTAGATAGAATCAGGATTCAAGTTTGAAAAACTTGAAAATGTGTTGCTGCAATATATGTGATGTAGCGAAGTAGCATGCATGATGTTCTGTGCATAGGTATCCTGGGGCCTAGCTTGTAGACTTCTCCATCTTCTCCCAAAATGATGATGGAAGGAAGGAGGAATGTAACCTTTGTCTCTTGCTAGATGAATAGGTGTATGATCAACTTTATTCTTCTAAATGTAGTGAGACTGAGCCCTTTCCATGTAGCATCTTACAGGGAGTCTATTGCATCTCTCTGAAGGAGGAAATATTGCATGACATAGCGTAAGGGTCTTTCCCTTCTGAGTGTCATATTGATTTCCAGTCATCTTCCTAGCTTCCAGTTTGGAAGGAGGGACTCAATATGGATCTGAATCACCCTAAATATCAATCTCATAAACTAATACAGCTGGATCTACAATACTAGTGGAAACTTTAAAAGATGTAGATGAAATGTTTTTACCTTCCCTGGAAAGTGGCTGTTGAGAGTGCACTGGTTCTGAAAATGGAATGAAGTGTGAGAATGCATATGCCTTGGAAGCATGATTTGCAACACCCTTTTCTATGATGTTCCCATTATAGATATGTGTGATCTCCACTAATTTAGGACCAAATATGACCCAATTTGGAGAGCCAGTATGAGAAATCTGGTATACAGATAATAGGTTTGTAGATAGGGAGGGAATATAATGTACATCTTTGAACTTTCCATGTTCAAGCTTGATAGAGCACTTCCCTTTGGCTTGAACTTTACTTCTATTTCCCATACAAATACTAGGACCATAAAAACATTGCAAGGAAGAGAATTATTCTTTGGATGCAACCATATGATTAGAAGCTCCAGTATCAATGAGGAAGGCATGTGCTGTGGAGCAGCTAGCCTTCAGTGCATGGCATGTCTCTTCATATTCTTCAGTTTCTTCCTTATGTTCAGCCTTCCTTGCACTAGCAAGTACAATAATTTTATTCTTCTTCATAATAATATCCATCTCATCTATTGTTCTTCTCATATAGGTGCTTTCTGGATGAAATCCCCTTCCACAGTAAGAACATAGTGTCTTTCCTTCTTCATTATTCTTGCCTATTTTTTAACCTGAAGGCTCTTTTGACATCTATTTATCTACAACAGACTCATCCTTTTGATTCCCTTTGTCATTCACTACCTTAGGTCCTCTTGCAACAAGTGCTTGATCTCTGGAAGATTGAATGATCCCCATTTGGATCAACTTGTCATGCTCTTGAGTGAGAGATTCAATGAAAGAGTTGAGAGTAGTCATCTTCCAATTTGGAGTAGAGAGCTTCACATAATGAAATGTTGATACAAATAATGAATAGTTTGCACCAATATTGGAGAGGATGGCAAGGATGAGTTGATCATCCTCCTTCTCAACCTTCCACAGCTTCAATTGGAACACTAGATTCTTGAATTTTGTGAAGAAGTTGTTTAGGGTTTTGAAATTGGCTAGATGAAGAGAAATCATTATAACTAATTAAATAATTATGACTTTAATTATAATTAAATATTTTAAATAATTATATTAAAATTAAAATTATATTTAAATAAAATTAGAATTAATTAAATAATTATAATTATAATTAAAAAAATTTAAATTAAAACCAAAACCGATTCTTCTCATTAAAAACTAGAACCGACTTCTTCTCAAATTGATTATACATCACAAAGTTAATTACACATATATATTTTATGGGCATCTTACTTACCTCACCTCAGGCTTCATTGGTCTCTTGATGATGATCCCAGAGTAGGGATCAAAACGTTTAGAGTTTCAATTTTCCAGCGCAGCTCCTTCTTACCTGCGAAGAGAAATCAACTTAATCTCGAGCTGATAGACCCTCAGATCATCTTGCTTGTCAAAAAAGGAGGAAATATTATCCCAAACCTCCAATATTTTAAACAATTATATTAAAATTAAAATTAAATTAAAATTAATTAAATAATTATAATTATAATAATAATAAAAAATTAAAACCAAAACTGATTCCTCTCATTAAAACCTAGAACCGACTTCTTCTCAAATTGATTATACAACACAAAGTTAATTACACATATATTTGATGGGAATCTTACTTACCTCACCTCAGCCTTCATTGGTCTCCTGATGATGATCCCAGAGTAGGGATCGAAACATCGAGAGTTTCAATTTTCCAACACAAATCCTTCTTACCTACAAAGAGAAATCAGCTCATTCTTGAGCTCATAGACCCTTAGATCATCCTGCTTTTCAAATAAGGAGGCAATATTATCCCAAACCTCCTTGGTATTCTTCAATCCATTGATGTGGAAGAGAAGATATCGATAGATTGAGAGGCATAAGCATCCATAGGCTTCATCAAGCCTATTCCAATACTTTTCTTTGTTAACATAATGAATTGGCTCTTTCTCTTCCTCCTTCCATTGGTGATTGAGTTGAAAGGAGTGAGGAGCTCCATTGGAGGGGCCATCTAGAATGCAGTCGAGAAGACTGAGCTACTGTAGCTAATGCTATGAAGGAGACTGAGCTGCTTGTAGCGAATGCAGTGAAGACGAATGATAAAGCTGTAAATCACATAATCAAACAGACAAAATAAGGTTGACAGTATGCACTTTTGGAATTTCCTTCACACCCAACATAGTTGATCAAGCAAGCTTGATGAACAATTCCTTAACTTGGGATATTAAGTGGTAAATTCTCCGCTTCTAGTGTAGTATTGGAAGGAAAAAAAATTCTCAAAAAATTTGATCCAAGTATGGATCTATAGTAGGAGAAGTACCTTTTCCTACCGAGGATCTAATACCATATTAAATTGAGCACATAGATCTATGGATCATCACACAAATCACAAAATAGATCACATAATTTACTCAATAATTGAAGAATGAAATAGTGGAAAAATGGCTTGCAACTGTGAATGCTTTCATTAATAAAAAATAATTAGCTAATAATTACACAGAATTACAATGTCTAAATAGGCACATGCAATTAGAATCCATGTGAGGAAATTCAAATTGATAAGAATCTACTTGACTAAACGGTTAACTGACCTTCTCTAAATCATTATCAGAGGACTGAATGGTTAACTAACCTTGTCTAAATCATTATTAGAGTTCATCGGAGTTCTAAATCAAAACTCAAGCGTCTAATTTAGTGTTAACTAAGCCTAACTAACTATGGTAGGTGATAAATGCGCCTCTCTTGCATGCAGCCATCTAAACCTAGCACTAACTGAATGTAGAGGACTAGAACTGAATGTAACTGACTCCTAACTAAAGGTTGACTAGTCACCAATAAGACTCTACTTGACTAAATGGTTAACTGACCTTCTCTAAATCATTATCAAAGGACTGAATGGTTAACTAACCTTGTCTAAATCATTATTAGAGTTCATCGGAGTTCTAAATAAAAACTCAAGCGTCTAATTCAGTGTTAACTAAGCCTAACTAACTGTGGTAGGTGATAAATGCGCCTCTCTTGCATGCAGCCATCTAAACCTAGTGCTAACTGAATGTAGAGGACTAGAATTGAATGTATCTGACTCCTAACTAAAGCTTGACTAGTCACCAACTCAATTCAATTGACCTTGGTTGGTATCAGCATTCCCAGTGGCTCCTAATTTGTAGGGATTGACATAGAAGGCTCTTAAATTGATGCATGCAAGTGAAATAAGTGGAAGTAGGCCTCAATTAGTGTTCCCCACAATTTAGTAACTGGAACATGTGCCCCAATTAGGCCAAGTTTAACCAATGGTGCTAGTGACTAAAAATAGACTAGAAGGACTCTCTATTTAGACATTTGACCAAATTGAACAAGGGTGGATTAATAATCCTAACATAAAGTGAACCATATCAATATATTTTGTTCTCCAGTATATGTTCACATTCCAAAAGAAAATAGAACCAAGTTGGATCCTTCTGAAAAGAAGGGAATATTTGTTGGATACTATGAAGTCCCCAAATCCTTCAAGATATACATTTCAGGATTCCATCATACATAGATCAGTAGAAATGTAACATTTAACAAAGAAATATCTCTTAAGAAATACATAAGGTGTTATCTTGAAGAAGTACATGAAGAGAATGTACCTCCCAGATGTAGAAGTTGAACCCTCTCCTGAAATAGCAGAATTAGAAGATCATGATATGCTATAACCTCAGGACATCCTTACTATGGATATATCTCAAAAGAGAAAACCTGCTTGGGTAATAGAAATAATACAAGAAGTAGAGAAGTATGGAGATCCAGAAGGATCCACAAGAACAAGAAAGAGATCAAATCCATTCTCCAACAATGTGGCTTTGATGTGTGATATTGTAGATGAAGAACCTACCAGTTATGAGGAAGCTATATAGAAGAAAAATTGGTATAAGCAATGACTGAAGAATACCTATCAATAATGAAGAATGATTTTTTGGATATAGTACCTAAGCCACAAATCAAGAGTGTGGTATATTCCAAGTGGATCCACAAGATAAAACATGTTTCTTATAGAAGTATCAAAAAATGCAAGGAAATATTTGTGGCTAGAGTATTTTCTTATAAAGATGGAACTAATTATGAAAAGACATTTGCGCCAGTAGAAAGGTACACTTCCATCATAACCATCATGGAACTTTCTTCCATGATGAAGTGGAATCTACACTAGATGGATGTAAATACATTCTTCCTAAATGATGTGATTGAGGAAGAAGTATACATCAAACATCCACAAGGATTTGAAGTCGAAGATAGAGTGACTCATGTATGTAAGTTGAATAAGGATCTGTATGGACTCAAGAAAGCTCCTAGAGATTGGTATCGAAGAATAAATAACTTCTTTACAAGCTTGGGCTTTACAAAAAGTAAAGTTGATCCTAACCTTTAACTTAAGTTTATGGATGATGAACCTGGCATATTATTACTATATGTGGATGATCTATTTTTGACACGAAATGAGAAATAGATTGCAGAAAGAAATAAGAAGATAGTTGAAGAATTCGAGATGAAAAATGTTGGATTGATGCACTATTTTCTTGATATGGAAGTGTGGCAGAGCCCAGAAGGAAAATTTTTGAACCATGGAAAGTATGCAGTGGAATATTAAAGAGATTTGATATGTTGGATTGTAAATCCAGACACACCCATGGATACCAACCTCAAGTTGTTATCTGATGAATCATCAGAGTTAGTGGATGTGACTCAGTACATACATATTATTGGGTTTTTAATGTATCTAACAAATACTAGGCCAAATATATGATTTTTGTAAATACCCTGAGTCAATATCTAGTTAAACCTAGATGTTTTCACCTGATAGTTGCAAAGCATGTGATGAGGTACTAAAAATGTATGATAGAATTTGGACTATACTGTGATAGAGATCATGACTATATATTGTATGGATATATGGATTTAGACTGGGCAGGAAGCATCACAGATAGGGATAACACCTCAGGTGGATGTTATTATCAGGGATCTGCCATGATCTCATGGTTTAGCAAGAAATGGTCCAGTGTTTCTCTCATTACGATTGAAGCAGAGTACATAAAATATTGCTTTGCTAGTTATGAATCCATATGGACTCGGAAGCTAATGTCAAGTCTTTTTGACATGGATTTGTATACCACGGTGATTCTATGTGAAAACCAGAGTTGTATAAATATGACATAGAATCTTGTGTTCCATGATAAATCAAGGCACATATAAATCTAATATTTTCACATAAGGGATATGGTACAAAAGGGAGCTATAAAAATGCAGTATGTGAGTACCGATGAGAAAGTTGTTGATGTGATGACCAAGCCTCTATCTCGACTAAAGTTTGAATAATTCCATGACAAGATTCATCTAGTCCGAAAGTACTTTCCTCATAAGGTGGAACAATGATGTTGTTGTTACAGACCTTCCTTGCAGGAAGGAACAATGATCATACGAACCCTCTTGAGAAAGGGGGAGCAATTTGATTATACGAACCTCACTGGAAAGGGGAAATGATGATGAGACTTTCATTTATGATGGGATGGAAGTGATGTTCTAGTACAAAAGAGGCCAAGTGCTCCTACAGATGTTGATGAGGTCTGACATTCACTTATGGACGATAGTATCCTCTTTTAAGGATGGTCTTGTAGACAATAACACTCTCTTAATGAGAGGGGTCCTATCCCTTACTAGATGAGGATGGTCCTACAGATGATACTCTTGCATGGAGAGTGTTTTTACATTCACTTGTATATTTAGTATAAAATAACACTCACTTGGGAGTCGTCCTAGCTTTAACAAGCTAAGGATGGTCTATGATGAGTCCTGGACTCAGTTGTGGAAAACAGGTCCACCATTAATTTACAGATGAGTTCTGCATTCAATTGCATACGATACTCTCACATGGAGAGTGTTTCTACATTCACTTGTAGATGCTGTAGAAAATAAAACCTGCTTGGAAGTGGTCCTATAGATAACATGTTCAGGATGTTCTACTATGAGTCCTACATTGAGTTGTGGAGGATAGATCCTACATTCATTTGTTGATGAGATCTACATTCAATTATAGATGATGTGGCCATGCATTCATTTGTGTACTATCCAATTGGTCAATGCTATGGACCCTCCTCATTAAGGGGGAGTAGGTTGATGAAGATTGCATAATCCTTGGACCTATGTCCTAAAGTGATAAGGATTGATCATCCCACAAAGAGATCATGTGTACTATAGATAGTGTTGTAGAGAAGGATCACGAAGATTAGAGTGCTATTGCTAAGGATCGAAAAGATCAAATTTTTGCTGCAAAGGGTTGAGAAGATCGAAGTGATGTTGCAAAGGATTAAGAAGATCGAAGTGCTTCTGCAAAGGATTGAGAAGATCGAACTATTGTTCAAAAGGATAGAGAAAATCAAATTTTGACAGCAAAGGATCAAGAATATCTAAATGCTGATGAAATGTATCAAGAAGATCAAAATGCTGCTACAAGGGATCGAAAGATTGAAGTGTTTTTGCAAAGGATCGAGTGATCGAGTGCTGCAGAGGATGAAGACTCAGTGCTGTAGAAGATTATGTTCTAGTACAGAAGATATTCAAGATATTCCAATAATTGTTCCAGTTGCTGATGATTGTTGAAAACTTCCTATGATGTATATATGTATTACCTTGATATTGTTAAAGATATTCTCTCTCGTTAATCCTATAGTTTATGATGTTGTTGTTAGTAGAATACCCTTCTCATTAAGTGGGAGTGTTGAAATATTGTAAGTTTGAAGAATATTCTAAATGTATTTTACTGATGTACCCCAAGGGAGATTTCTTATTCCTCCATTAGGATGTTACTATTTTATTTTCTCATCATAGAGTCATGAGGTATATCATCCATTGTAAGTTGGGTCAATAGTAATCTAATGAATATAATATAATACTGTTTTGAGTCTTCATAGGTGAATTTGGCCCAATCAGTTCAGTGGGTCTGACTTGTTAGGTTAAAATTCAAGTAACAAAAAGAGTATAAAAGAGGAGTTGTGTTCATTTGAACACACACAGTCACTTGTGTATAGCGCATATGAGAGAGAGAGAGAGAAAGAGATACCAACAAGGAGCAATATCATCTTTTTGGGGGTTTTATCTTATACATCTATATATAGGAAGTTTTGTTGAGTTTTCTTCCCCTTGATGGTTTCCCAAGATAAATATGTGTCTATATTGTGATTTTGTTTCTTTCAATGATTATCTATATTATACTATTGTGAATTTGTATTAAACACTAATGATATGTCGCTAAGCATATGAAATCTTAACAATTTTTTTATTATGAAAAAGAGGTATTCCACTACATGTAATGCAACATTTCATTTCAAATGCCCATGTAATCATTCCTACATCAAATTATGATCACTAATTCCATCTAAACAAAAATAATGCAAGTACCAATTAAATGCATATGCACAATGAAATAAACATGCAAAGACATAATATTTTTGTATTTTCACTATAGATGCAATGAAAATGCAATAACAAGACACTACAAATTATCAGACCTCAAAACAAGAAGAAAACAATGCAAGCAAGACAGTGAGACCAAGAATTCCAATGCACTAATAATAAAACAAAAAGGAGATAAATGACAACAATAACTTCCAAAGAAAATCAATAAAAAAGACATCTCTGGTCACAACAGAAGCACTCAACGGGAAGCACAAGCAACCAAGAAGACTCAAAAATATTAAAAACCCACATAGAACCTCCACACACCAATATCTCAATAAAATAGTGTAGAAATTTAGGCCTGCAGTAGATTAATTTCACCCACAACAATTAACAATTGATCATGCAAAATTATCAACAATGGAGATTGAATATGGAGCTGTAACACAAAATTATATTAACTGAGTGTACAATAGCCAACCCTGTAATAACATAGGATGCAGAATATGTAGAATACATGATCAAATCGAATGCATAAGGAAGCATCCAAATCTAGCATAAAGCAGGCTTACCCAAAATAGGCAAATCCCCCATAGGTGTAAGAAGCTGATCCCAAATCTATCAAGGACCCCACGAATTAGCAAGGGCGCATAGGAAATCTAAAGAGTGGTCAAATGGAAGCTCATACATGCTTTTGCATGGAGGAAAGAGTGGAGGAGGAAGAGGAAACAAAGCTGATTCACCTCACCTAGTCTTGCTTTCCTATGTGCTTTAAAACACTGAAAAAGTAGGCAATAAAGCAGAAAAAGCAGAAGGGTGCCTAGGAGGCCAGGAATAAAGCAGATTTGATTCCTAAGGCTTTCCAAAGCTCTCCATGAGTCAATAATGGCAAGTTTGACCTCTATGGATAGGCAATTAGCAACTTGAACATGGTGGGACTCATGGACTAGGCAAATAAGACAAAAATAAATGAACTAATGTCTAAATGGATAAATACTATGGGTTGATTATTCTAACACCCCCCCTTAAGCCTGAATTTATGAGTAATAAATAAAAATATAGGGTCTAGCAACAAGGCTTAGTCACCCTTTTACATACTGCAAGTCCATATGAAACAAGGAAAGAGGCAAAACCAACTTGGGAAAATCCTCCCTTAAACATGGACTATAAAACAAAATTGTAGAATCTTGTCTCCACTCATGCTTTGACAGCATGATCAGCAATCCCCAGCAGTGATTTGAGATTACTGAAGGTCTTCTCACAAAATGATTTGGTGAAGATATCAGCTACTTGTTCTGAAGATGAACAAAAGAGTAGGTGAATGGTGCCATCATGCACAAGCTCTCTGATGTAGTGCATGTGAATCTCAATGTATCTGGTTCTCTGCTTCTGAACTGGATCCTTGTAGATTTGAATGGTACTCTGGTTATCACAGTATATGGTAGTTGAGTACTCAAGTTCGAAACCACATTCTCCAAGTAAACCCTGCAACCATAAACACTGAGTTGCTGCATTGACAACTCCTCTGTACTCAGATTCTGTAGATGAGAGTGCAATGGCAATCTGTTTCTTGCTTGACTAGCTGATTGGCACTTCTACAAGCATGAACACATAACCTGAAGTGGACTTCCTATCAGTGCTATCACCTGCCCAATCACTGTCAGTAAAACCAATTAACTCAAGGTCAGAATTGGCTTTATAGAAAATCCCATGAGTCCTTGTTCCTTGAACAAAGCTAAGGATCCTCTTTGCTACTTTCCAATGGATCTCATGAGGCTGATCCATATATCTAGAGGCAACACTTACTGCATAACAAATATCAGGTCGAGTATGTGTCAAATACAATAAACATCCAATCAACTGTCTATACAAAGTGTTGTTTACCATCGGTGGAGAATCATCTTCCTCCAGCTTCACTCCTGAAAGGAAAGGAGTTTTGCTTGCTTTGCAATCTTGCATTATGAATTTGATCAGAAAATCCAAGGCATATTTGTACTGGTGCACCTTGATTCCATCTTTGGCTTGAGCAATCTCAAGCCCCAGAAACTGACTTAAGAGCCCCAAATCTGTCATGGAGAAGGATTGGTTCATAGCTCCTTTTAGGGAAGCAATCTCAGCTTGTGAGCTTCCTGTAATGAGGAGGTCATCAACATATAACACAATGATCATTAATGAACCATTAATTACCTTCATATATACATTCGAATCAGATTTGCACTGAACAAAATTCAGAGATAGCAAGAAGCTATCTATCTTGGCATACCAAGCCCTGGGGGCTTGCTTTAGCCCATACAATGACTTTCTCAACCTGCACACAAGATAATGGTCAGTAGCAAAACCTTGGGGCTGCTGCATATATATCTCTTCAGTGAGATCACCATTCAGAAAGGCACATTTTGCATCCATATGATGTACCTCCCATTGCCTTGATGCTGCAATGGCTAGAGCTAGCCTGATTGAATCCATCTTTGCCACTGGGGAAAAAGTCTCATTGTAATCAATGCCATGAACCTGTGAGTAACCTTTAGCTACCAATATAGCCTTGTACTTCAGTGGTGAACCATCAGAAGAAAATTTGGTCTTATAGACCCACTTACATTGTACTAGTTTTCTCCCTGGAGGAAGATCCACTAGCTCCCATGTGTTGCTTTTCTGTAGTGATTTGAACTCCTCATTCATGGAATATTTCCATATTGGATCTCCTACTAATTCTTCATATTCTTGAGGATCAGACTCCACCATCAAATAGAATTTTTCAGCAAACTTAGGATCCTTCATGCACAGACCACTCTCAAATTGAGATCTAGTCCTCCTTGGGTCATTGGGATCCCCAACTAACTGTCCTGCTGCATGTAGTGTCTTGGATGCCCATTTAGGCCTTGTGGGGATGTTTGGGTCTGCAATAAACTCATATCCATCAGATAAATCAGAATCAGCATGTTCAACAAACTTTTTACTTACTTCTTGAGGTTCAGGTGGTGAAGAGGCTTCACCAATCTCCACTTCTGCAAGGGGTTCTTCTTCAAACTGAACACACCTTTCAATGAAGGATTTGTTTATGCTCAAGTTTATCAACTTGTACCCTTTTGAATCTTTATATTATCCCACAAAAAGACACTCTTGGCTTTGGGGCTGCAAATACTTCCTCTTCTCTGTCGGGATTCTAGCCTGTGCCTTTGAGCCAAAAATCCTGAAATGGGTCACATCTGGCTTGTGCCCACTCCATGCTTCAAAAGGATTCATTCCATACAACTATTTGTGAGGCACCCTATTCTGAATATAGGCTGCACAGTTGATAGCTTCAGCCCAGTACTTTGGTGGCAAAGTTTTGGCCTCCATCATGCATGTTGCCATCTCCTTCAGTGATCTGTTCTTCCTCTCTGCAACACCATTTTGCTGTGGTGTGTAGGGGATAGAATGCTGCATGTGAATACCTGCATCTACACAATAGTTAATAAACTCATTCTTGACATACTCACCACCATTGTCAGATCTGAGTGCTTTGAGTTTTCTTCCACACTGGTTTTCAACCAAAGCCTTGAAGACTTTGAATAGGCCAAAAACTTCTGACTTGTGTTTCATGAAGTGAACCCAACAATACCTGGAGAAATCATCAATAAAGGTCAATGAATATTTGGCCTGAATCATGGACATATGAGGAAATGGGCCAGCAACATCACTGTGAATCAGTTCGAGGGGTGCAAAGGTTCTCTCATGGCTGGCTTTCTCAAATTTGTGCTCTGGGTGTTTTCCTAGGATACAGCCTTGGAATACTCCTTTGGAAAATTTTATCTTGGGCAACCCTATGACCATATATTTCTCACTAAGATCAGATAAATACTTGTAATTTAAATGGCCAAATCTTTCATGCCATAGCTTGCTAGCTTCATTAGGATGGATAAGAAGAGCAAAGGGGTTTGAGTAAGGCAGGAAGTGTGAAAACATGTATACCTTTTGAGCATGATTCGCTACTCCTTTTGCAATGATTCTTCCACTTGAGATTTCTGTGATCTCAACTTCATATGGTGAGAATATGACTTTCTTAGGAGACCTAGTGTGGGTCATCTAGTACACTGATATAAGGTTGGAGGCAAGACCAGGGACATACAGCACATTGTTGAAGTTACCATGATCAAGTTCTATCCTTCCTTTTCCTTTGCTTTCAGTGAGAGAGTCATCTCCCAGTACAATAGATGGTCCTTTCGACTTGTCCAGTCAGGAGAAGGCCTCCTTAGTCGAAACCATGTGTCTTGAAGCTCCAGAATCTATGATAAAACTGGGTGAGCTTGATGTGCCAGCAACTAGAGCATGAACTCTCTCTCTGTCATCAGAACTTGATCCTCCTTCTCTCTTCTTTGAGTCTTCTGGAAGGGAGATGCCATTCTTCTCCAATAGTTGAGTTAATATATCTATCTGCTTTTTCATACAAGAGCTTTCAGTGTGATTGCCCTTCGAACAGTATGAGCACTTGTTCATTTCACCTTTGTTTTTCTTCTTCTGGGTATTTTTCTTGGGACCTTGTTGATCCTCTAGAGACTGCTTCTTGTCTCTTCCTTTCTCAGGTGTATTTTTAGCTTTCTTTTTGCTTTTTGAATCCACCCTCGAATCTCTAGCAATCAAAGCTTGATCTTTGGATGGTTTGATGGTGCCCATCATCACCAGCTTGTCTTGTTCCTGTGTGAGAGATTCCATGAAATCTGCAAGGCTAGGCATCTTCCAGGTTCGAGCTGTGAGTTTTGTGGCATAGAAGGTCAAAAAAAAGACTGAGTAGTCAGGCCCTAGCTTCAAGAGGATGGAAAATACGAGCTGTTCATCTTTCTTTTCAATACCACACTGTTTCAGCTGCAAAACTAGTGCTTTGAACTTGGAGCAATATAGCTGCAGGGATTCAAAATTACTGGGACTCAGGGAGATCGGCTCATTTTCGATTTGGTGTCCCCTCATCTCATCTGTCTTTCCAAAGAGTTCAGAAATTTTCTCCCATACTTGATCCGGTGAAGTCAATCCATCGAGAAGGAAAAGGAAGTCTCGGGAAATACTGAGACATAGGAGGCCATAGGCCTCATCTCTCTGATTGTGCCATTTGATCTTCTCTACAGCAGCATTGGGCTCTGATTCTGTAGCCATAGTCACCCTGTAGAGGCCTTTCTCTCTCAACAAGATCTCCATATCTGCTTTCCATTCAAAAAAGTTGAAGGGAGTGAGGATAGTTTTCTGTGAATCCATAGCTTTAGAAAATCTGTCTCGGCTGTCAGTAGAAGGCTCCCAGTCTTGATGTCGAACCTGCAAAACAATTTTTGAAGGAGAGTAAAAACCTACAATGGCTCTGATACCATGTATAAATTCAGGCCTGCAGTAGATTAATTTCACCCACAACAATTAACAATTGATCATGCAAAATTATCAACAATGGAGACTGAATATGGAGCTGTAACACAAAATTATATTAACTGAGTGTACAATAGCCAACCCTGTAATAAAATAGGCTACTGAATATATAGAATACATGAGCAAATCGAATGCATAAGGAAATATCCAAATCTAGCATAAAGCAGGCTTACCCAAAATAGGAAAATCCCCCATAGGTGTAAGAAGCTGATCCCAAATCTATCAAGGACCCCATGAATTAGAAAGGGCACATAGGCAAGCTAAAGAGTGGTCAAATGGAAGCTCATACATGCTTTTGCATGGAGGAAAGAGTGGAGGAGGAAGAGGAAACAAAGTTGATTCACCTCACCTAGTCTTGCTTTCCTATGTGCCTTAAAACACTGAAAAAGCAGGCAATAAAGCAGAAAAAACAGAAGGGCACCTAGGAGGCCAGGAATAAAGTAGATTTGATTCCTAAGGCTTTCCCAAGCGCTCCATGAGTCAATAATGGCAAGTTTGACCTCTATGGATAGGCAATTAGCAACTTGAACATGGTGGGACTCATGGACTAGGCAAATAAGACAAAAATAAATGAATTAATGTCTAAGTGGGTAAATACTATGGGTTGATTATTCTAACAAATAGAGAGATGTACATGATTGTTCAAGGAACAATAGCGTATGTCCGCGACTATATGTACTGCATCCTACGTATACACGTGATTGTAAGTTATATGACCCACATATACAAAGGAATAGGTGGTAAAAAATAAGCTAAGAACCAAATTACTTGAAGGGATTTCCAATAACTCGACCAACTACTGAACGTGACAAAAAAACACAGAGAATCAAAGAGTAAATTAAGCCAACCATGCACCCAAGCCTAAACAAAAAGGAAATTCGTAGTGAAATCACCAATTTTGTTACAGAGAGGATCTCCTATGGCTTGGAGTGGACCACAATAGACATAATGGAAGAAAAAATAAACCCATTTCCAAGCATGCTAAATGTATAAACAAAACTAACACTAAGGAATAAGAGGTGTACCTTATTCCAGACGTTTGAAGTAGATCCCCATTGAGCTTTCAGTCAAAAATTGTACCTACACAATGTCCTCAACAACAACAATATATATAAGCATGATATATGTAAAGTGTTAGAATCTAATATAGCATGTTACATTCCAATACATAAACAAAGTAATTACATCCATGGAGGAAAATATTCATAATTACACATGTAATGGACGATACATGCATATTTCTGTTAATATGAACATAGATACAAATAAAAACCCCTATTGGCACCTCGTCAAAATCAATAAATTGAGTCCCTCTAGCTGGGGATCCACCACTTCAATCCTCCATACAAAGGCAAGATCACAAAGATAAATGCAAGCTTGGGAAATATTACTAATGGTTGATTCAAGGAAAAAAGAATGCAGACTCAAGTATATAAGAATGGGGAACAATTACACTATAGTATCTTTGCTCTCCAAGGTTATCCTCCTCTACTTCTTCATAGTATCTAAATATATATCCCCTCAATGGTAAGTAAAGGGTCAAAATGAAGCATTTATTTGGAATATGGAAGAACAAGGATCAAGTCATTCATTACATGATGGGGAAAACTCCAAAAAAAAATTTGAGCATATTTTCCGATGTATGTAGGTGATATTGGTGCAATTTGTGTATACACAAGTTGTATACTTGTGACCCGTGCATACATATAAAAATGTATTTTTTAAAGGTTCCATTGGAGCATCGGGATCATAGTGATAAAAAGGGGTAAAAAGAGTCTGCATAGGTATAGGGATAGGCCATCAAAGTATGATGTATCAGGTGTGGAAAATCATGCTATAACATATATGAAATAATAATGTATTGAAAAAAAGAAATATAACAATACTGTATCCTTGTGAATTCCTTCATAATCCACAAATTATGTAACTTCTTCAATCCGCGTTGGAGTATCTGCGTCTGAACTGATAGCTTCCCAAAAAAACAATGTGTGGTAACTACTATGATCTATCCCTAAGTATATGTGTGTCAATAGAGTCTCTAGCTCAGTCACATTTGTTGTTATGTGGTATGTGTATTTTATTGAGAAAGAATATTGCACATCTAGAATATGGGTATCTTCTTCATTTAGCATGTGTAGTCAATGTTCATCACTTACTAATTTGTGCACTTCGGCTCCACTGCATAAGTATACTTATTGTGATCAACAGATCCATCAATAGCACAAATAATTAGGAATCTTTTCCAAAATATTTATCTCAAACTTTCTTCAGAATATTTCTTCATCACGTCCATATCTTGCTCATTTATAGTATTCTTGGATCAAGAGATGTGTCCACTTAGTGAAGTTCCTCATCCTTGGATAACGCCCCATTGGTTTTGTGTTTTCAACAAGTTAGGATTTTATTCAACATGCCACTTATTGCAATTAATATTTGTGTGGTGTATAGCACACATATTCCAATGTCCTTGTGAAACTTTTTCACATCGATCCATAACCCATATTTTTCCTTTACAAATATCTGTACCACATACCATTTTATTTGTAGGAATTTCACACACAATTTTGTTTCTCTTTATTCATAAGTCATACAAATTCTATTTGTGCATATGTTCTACTTTCAATGTTATTCTTGATGTATTTTTATGTGCAAAATTTCCACCAATGTCATGGTGGGATTTTTGCTTTCATGTGACTTCCACATTCTTCTATATGTTTTTCTTCAAGATGGATGAGTGTGAGAAAGTATTCATCTTCTTATGATGTTATTTTCTTAATCTCCTTGACATTGAATTCAATTTATTTGACATCGGTTCCTTGAACTTTGACGTTTGATCCTTTCCTTGGATACTTTGGAAAAAATGACAATACATGTTCAACAATATCCCCCTTTGTCATTGATGTCAACACTTCCTTACATGATATCACGAGGACCTGTCATAAAATCCCCCTAAAGGTGAGATTTACTTATGTGTGTAAAAGGATTATTTTATGATCATTCTCTTGTTTCTTTCGCACATGTCTATATTTCAGATTTTTCATTCTTCCATTGCTCCCCTTGTCATTGGGTTTATCTTTCTCTTTCTCGCCCCCTTTGACATCAATGGTAAAGGGAACTTTTGTTTTAATAACCCTCCATGTCCTTGTAATCTCTACTTTTAGTATTCCAGGTCGTAGATAATTCTCTCTCTGTGTTAGATACATGGATCTGACTTATTTTTCCTAATCACATTTTTTCTATATCATTTAGTGTATACTACAATAAATCTTGTCTCGAACTTCAGACATGAGGCATGTTATTATTGTCAATAAATTTTCCTATTATTGCACATATTTCCAATCTTTTGCATGCATGGTAAAAGCTGATGTGCCTGATATCCTTTCCACCTGGTGTATTTGTACTGGAACTTCTACTTCGACATCATTATTCCAAACCTCCCTTTTGTCATTTACCATCCTATGCATTAAATTTTGACCCCATTTTTATCTCTCTTGGATTTTACAATGCATCACTTCATCAACTTTGACGTCCCTTCAAACTATGTTCAAGCATGTGAAGATTTATTTCCCAATTCTATAAGTTGACAGTGTTTTCACTTAGCTCACCACCATAGTTCACTCATTGCTAACTTTTCTCTGCTATTTGCAACTTCACTTGTCATTATTCAACTTACCTTTCCTTTTTCATCATCACATGTTAATTCTAGATATTAAAAAATTCCCTTCACAACCTCCACATTGTGGTTCAGTCTCAGCAAGAGGATTTTACCTAATTTACCCCATATTGAGAATTGGAATGTTTTGAATCTAAAAACAATGGTTGAAATGGTCCAAATTTAGTTGATCGTTTATTACCATTTTTTTTTGTAACTAGGGGAATTGACAACTGGAGCTAGGATGATACTCACATGACACGGGGTCCAAGGATCCATTCCCGCTACCACTATACCCTTAGGTGCCGCACACCCGCCGAAAGACATGGAACAAAGGTAATCCTAGGTGGAATTTGATCTTGTGACCTCCAATTTACAACAAGTGACTTCATAACAACTGAACCGCTAATGAGCCACACCCGTGTGAGCTGATAATTTACTACCATTTAATACTAATACCAATCAGTTATTAATTTCCACTACGATCACTACTTTACTAATTTTTAACTACATCCCTTTCTCTCGCAATATCCTTGAGCGCACATATTTTACTACAATGTGTTCCTATGTATAGGGATCAATATGGAGAAGAAGTGCATACTAATTGATCACTTAAACTTCCCATCACCTTGAAAGACTTACCCATTTCTGAATTATTCATTTTCTTCCTCCAAATCATACACCCTTTTTATTTGAATTATTTCTCTTAAAAATAATTTCCAAACTGTCCTCACTTGTCTTCTTTCTCCAAAATTTTGGATACCTACAGCTTCCATGCTCACGACCAATTTTTTTGCACTTTTAAAGAATTGATGTTTTACAAGTCATTACTATATGTTCAGTCCTTACACACTTTTAGAATGAACTAGTTTCATACGATATGTTTTGTTTGTCAGTACATGCTACCTTTTTGTCAGTGTCATCCTTGTATCCTATACCGAACCTGATAGCAGACAAAAATTTCTTGCTTAATATCTCATTTAACACTTCTATTCTTTTGGAAAACTTTTCAATCATATTAAGTTGGGCTTGTAATATTTCAATTACTTTCTCCTTTTCCTTCAAACACTTCTCTTGTTTGTCAAGCAATTTCTTATACTTGATATTTCTTTATTTAAGCATGATGATCTTGAGTTGTTCAACTTGAAATTTGTTTTGATGTTCATTGGTTATTTTGTAGGTTTCATTTCTTTGTCATTGAAGTTTCTAAAGTCGGTGTTTTAGCAATAGGATTTATTTAGTTGACTTGGTTGCATCTTTTCTTTTCTCTTGCTTTGTATCTTCCAATTTCTTTCTTAGAAGCGTCATTTCTTTGGATAGTTTCTGATTTTCTATCATTGCTTCTTCCAACTTTATGTTGGGTCATGGAAATGTCCCTATTTTACACTACATTTTCCATACTTTTAATCCCTTCTTGCATTCCCATGACCTTGTATTAATTCTTATTAATCCATTTTATTCTTATTTGTGGGATTTATACCTAAGGTTGTTTCCATTTGCATTTCATTAGTATTTCATGTGACTTATGAATAAATAATGGAAAAATAACATATTTTGCATTTATATTTGAAACATGGATGAGTTTGATGATTTTGTAGAACCATATCCAGGCAAGTTGTTTTTACTCCATGATATTTGTCGCAACTCACATGGTTGGAGATCAACAAAACTGCATACTTGGTGTTTTTCATATGAGATATTATTAAGTCATTACTATTATTGTTACTCCTATTGTTACTGCTATTGCTACTCCACGAAGCCACCATGGAGGAACATATTCATTTAGGGTAATGAATTTTCATAAATCATTATTTCTATTCTTCTTATATTTCTCAGATTATGATGTTAAATTATTTGAATATAAAAGGGTCAAGTTGGTGGTGTATGAAAGTGCATATTTTGTTTATTTACAAAGATGTGAAGACCTACATGTAATAAATGATGGACGCAATAAGTTAAATGTTATTAGGAGTCACTTAGGATGATTTTTTAGCATGTTATGATGACTCACATCTCTAAATTCGAATTTGACTTCAAATGAATCCTAAATAGCATTAAGGTTATCCAAGCATTTGGGATTATATTTGAGTTGATTTTGAGATCGAATTTATTAGTAATTTGGTGAGGATATTTTGGATCTTCATTTATTATTTTTTATGGAAAATTCATGTATAAATAAGAGTTCCTTCTCCATTCCAAGAGGAGGAATGATAGAGCAACAAGTCCAGTTTGTGATGGAATAAGAATTATATTTATTTTTATCTCTTTTGTAATATATATTGTAATTCTTTAATTTCTTTCTCTTTTGTTGATGTAGATTGCAGTTCTTTCACTTTTGTAATTTGTAATTACACTAAATTATTCTTATTGTTTAACATAGAATATAATTTCTTTTGATTCATTACTTTTGTAGATGTAATTTTAATTTAAGTTTCCTTATTTATGTAAGTGTGAACATAAATTCATAGATTAGCATGGTTGCAACCATAGTGTAAGTGTGTTTCAATTATGCAAGAGTGGATGTGAATTTATTTTTCCATAAAGTGTGAATTAGTTTTAGTATTTTCTTTATGCAATTTACTTTTATGTTGTGTGATTTACTTTACTTCAACGCATATTACATGACCAATGATAGTGAGGAAACTGTAGCTTGCATATATTTTTCATGATGACCTTGAAATAATGTACTTTACCATGGATTGATAATTTATGTTGTGAATTGATTATTTTAATAAGCAATTAATCCACCCAACATTTTGGATTTGTTGTTGGGGAGGTCATCAAAGGCGCAAACGTACAAAATAGCATTTGTTTTAGTTGCATTTCATGGTAGATTTGTTCTTGATCCTGAGGTATCAGGGTGGTAAGACATAGTGAAGAGATATGCATCGTTCGACAAACTATAACAATATTGACCTAATAAGGGCTAGGGAATGTAGGTTTTTTTATTACGTTTCAGTTGAATGAATTTGATTTAAGTGATTTTTTTATTTCTTTACATTTAAGATTCATTTAATTTTTGGTGCATCATTCCCTTCAGTGGTGCAGTAAGAGCCACCTTATTATTAATCTCTCTTTTGTAGGAAATTGGTAAGAGGAAGGAACATTAGTGAATGCTTATTACATTGGAGGAGAATCCAAATGAGTATATAATCCTTCAAGCTTGATACTTGTGTGGTCATCATGGTATGTGGTTGCTTTCACACAGAATTTAGTTTAAAAATCATATCATTTTTTAGAAGTTGCAGAAGCCGCTGCTTCACTCTATGTAACTCAATATAAGTACTCAATGATTTAAATTTTTGGTAGAGGGATGTATTTTATTGAAATTTATATGATTACAATAATTCACACTTATTTGGGTTACTTTTTGGGAGCCATATTTTATTTATTGAATTTTCTAGCATTTTTGACTTATTGGGATTCATTGAAACACAATCGGGAAAGTCCTATTTTGAGGGACCATATGGAATTATTTTTAAAAACAATTTATACACAAAATATCCCTTTGAGTCTAGTTTCCAATCCAATATGAAGTTTTCAATTTATTTGTCAATTGAAAAAGATATGATCAAAATACTGACAGGAGATAGAGTAGGAAACTCAAGAGCAGAGTTGGGACAGTCATAATTGGGGTACCTAATAGATGAATTTAAAAAAAATATTTGGTATGTTCTCCTATGAATCTATTTTATAACACAATTTGAATAATTCAATTTCAATATCATACGAAGGAGATATCCCCAAAATACGAACCGTGTGTCATAAATCTGGACTCTGAAAACTCTGGTTTCTCAGTTGTTCATTGACATATTTGACCCATAATTTTTTATTGTATTAAAAACCTATTTTTATTGTACATTCCTACATGAATATAATTTCACCTCAAATTTTAATCATGTCAATCCGTTATCAAATGAAAAATTTGTGCATAAAACTGTGACTATTGGTGTAGGTCGAAATTCGAAAAAACACCTTGTCATGCAGGTTGTTACTGAGAAAATATGACATATAATCTCATGGAATTATTAAAACGTTTTCTACTAAAAGTATCCCTATCAATCCAATTTATTTTTTCTTTTGAATAATTCAACTCGGGTGTGAAATGAAGAATCTATTATCGAAACATTGTTAGGTAGTCTACGCTAGCCAATACTTGTCAGTAGGTATAAAGTGAATTTGGCTTTGTTTATTTTTCTTTGGATTTGTTTTATAATCACTACTTGTTTTTTTTTAAGCATAAGTATTGTATGAAGAAATACTTTGCACCTCTCTTCTTCCATGATCTCATGTTTTATTGCAGGTAAGTGCTTGTCTTTTTTGTAGGTCAT
This sequence comes from Pseudotsuga menziesii, assembly GCA_001517045.1. Classification (NCBI taxonomy): domain Eukaryota; kingdom Viridiplantae; phylum Streptophyta; class Pinopsida; order Pinales; family Pinaceae; genus Pseudotsuga; species Pseudotsuga menziesii. Next base: position 61,136 of record LPNX011161529.1, read on the forward strand.
TGAAGGATCGAAGAAGGTCAATACATGCACAAATTGTTCTCAAAGACATAATTTAATGCTATATGGGCATACCCTCTAGATATTCAAGATTAAATATGTTCCAGTTGTTTCCTACCCAAATCAATACTTTTTCTTAGATTGAGCACATAACAAATGAAGAGTTTATGTGTAGAACATATGAAGACCAATATTTCATAAATCAAGTCCCATTGTTACATCACCATCCTAGTGCTACCAAATCCTTAAATAATAACTCATGGTTATCATGCTAATTCACCAACACTATGTTATGCATATGCATTTTGCTTTTCCCATTTCGACATATATGCATGCTAAAAAACTCATTTTCTTATGTGCTTCTCTCTAAAATCCAATTACGTTCACTAGAATATCATTCATATAACCACTACATTTGAAGTAATTTCAACCTCCATGTGATAAACCTACTGCAATAAATAATGAAAATGCACGATATAACAGAAATGAAGAGCATATAATTTTTTTTATTGATTGCATGTCACTTCGAGGGGGCAACCTCCTTTGAGCAAGGTCATTTTACAAAATAACTTGTGGATGCCTTCATTGGCCTCATCACATAGTTATATACTAATTCTAATATAAGGAACTATTTATCCCCATGAATGTGGGATAATACAATCTACTAACAGGATCACTTACAAAGAAAATGCATCCAACGAAAATATACTAATAAATAAAGAGAAGGGTTGACACGAGTTCCTAACATCCCCTCCCTCTTGGAAAATATTTGTCATCAATATCTTTAGATGTGGAAAATGTTGTTGAATCTAAAGGAGTTGTTCCCATGTAGCATCCTCTGGTTTCATGTTGTGCCATTAAGACCTTTGTGATGGATAGAGAGAGAATATTATGAGTGCACTTATTGAAGATGGTTGTTGGGGAAAAATTATTAAACAAATTATAACATATATCCAACTATTCAATTGTCAACCTGGAGATAGTGTAAACTTGTGAGGTACAGACAAAATATATGCAAGGAAAGATTATTGCTAACTTATTCTACAACTGAAATTGAATCTAAGTTATGATAACAGGAAATGACATGAAAAGAAATCTAAAACATGAAATTGCATGAAATAAACTAATATAAAGAAAATCAACATTTAACTTGTGAGCTCACATAAAATCAATTCTATCAATTTATAAGCAAAACATAATTGAAAATCTATATTAACAACTCATAAGGATGAAATAATTGAAAATCCATATTAACATAGAAGAGTAACAAGATTTGCATCAAAGAATAATCTCCATTACACAACAATCAAGAATCTATTCTATGACTAACTCTAAACTATTCTCTACTTTCAAACCACTAGAGAGGCCTTTAACCCGAATGAGGAGAGGGCCTCCTATTTATACATGAATTCAAGATAACTAATCATAATTATAGATCCACTATTCTCTCAACTTATCCCTCAAAATCCTCAACAAATCCACAACTCATCCCTTCAAATCCTTAACAAATCTACAACTCATCCCTTCAAATCCTCCAACAAATATTGGATGAGATATTCTCTCCACATTTCCATGATCTTTTCCTTGAAGTTAGCCCACATCTTGAAGATGAAATTCGAATTTGAGGCTAGGTGGTCACTTTTGAGCTTGTTAAAGTATTCAAATACACCTGTAAGCATCACCAAACTCACCCAAATTTAAAGTATAATGAAAATATATTATTTTTCTCAATAATTAACCACAAATTCACTCAAAATACTCAAAAATAAATGATTTGGAAAATGGTAATGTAAACCCATATTTATTATGAAAGTGGTGAATATTAATGGTTTTATGGAAGGATAAGATAGGAATAAGGTGACAAATGGTATAGGAAAGATGAATAAAATGTGGTCTTTTGCAGCTCAACATTCCCCCCAACTTGACTGGTTGCATGTCCTCATGCAACTAAGCATTCATTTTCTTTTTAACTTTTGTCTTTTTAGCTGGGCTTTACATGATGATGGTATGTAATAGTAAATCATTCCATGATTTTGAAACAATGGTAACAATTTTATTTTTTAATTATGGTTGGTTCTTTTGTGACAACCGTAAGTATAACAAATGTTGATTCTTGTGTTAACAACATTCACTCATTTTACTTGTATTTTTGCTGCAATACATAAGATTTATGCATTATAAATGATGAACCATCAATGTATATTAGAAACCATTTTCTTCATATTATGAATCATGGCAATATATATAGCATAGTTTGGGAAAGACATGTTGATTGAGGGTAAATGAGAGGATGAATAGGTAAAATGGTAATGAATAGTCCCCCCCCCCAACTTAAGATAGATTAGGTTTATGAAAAGGAGAAAGGGAATGTAATGAGTGAATTTTCCAAATTCATTCATTTTCTAACATTTAAGGAATTACATGGTTAAAGATTAGAAAACAACATACCTCCACTTACCCAAAAAGTTGATGAACTTATGCAATAGGAATGTGGTTGCTGCTACTAAATAATAGAATGTGAAGTGAAGGATATGAACTGCTACTTGATTGTATGAAGTAGAAGATGAGAGCCGAAAGTAGAACTATGGTACTCTAACATGGCTGAAAGTATGCTGCTGCAAAACTGCTGATGGAGTCATGCAAAGTCTATAGTCTTCACTTGCTACAAAACTCGATGGTAGAATTATTTCCATGCGAATAAATGTGTTGATGTCGAACATGGAAAGAAGTCATTGGATTACTGACCATTGATGAATGTCATTAACCAATGTAAGGCAATCTCACCATCGATGTCAATGAGTTCCAAGGTACCTAAGTACATAGTGCAAAGTGCAAATAAATGAGCTAATGTCGAGCCACTTGCAAGATCTAACAATCAAGAGACATTGATATATTCACATGATTGTCAGCAAGAGAACTTGCCATTAAGGTATGCAAGCTTCAAGGTACTAAAAATGAACTCTAGTATCTATCCCAGATAAGGTTCTGAGGTCGATGGGGCAATACTTGTTGAAAGGTTGGCCTTAAGGAATCCCACATCAGTCAATATGAGTTGTACATAATGAGTGGTATGACTATAGATGAAAAGATACGAAGGTCAAACAATTTTTATGGCAGGGATAACAAAGTAATGTAGTCATGGAAAGGAAACTGAATGGTTTTATTCATAAGGAAACAAAGATAAACTAAAAATGAGGAAAAATGTGTGTGACTCAGAAAGGTAGGCATGCGGGAAGTCATGATGTATAAGGAAGAAAAAGTAGACTTTAATATGGATGACGGATAAGCTTGGAAGAAAAAATGGTAAGTAGTCATGACATGGCATAACTGGTTTCTGAAAGGATTTTTTGTGGCAGGAACTTTCATGACATACATAGTGGAAACTCAACTTCTTCAAGCTTTCAATGGAACATTTTTTCTGAAAATCTTTTGCGATTCTAGAAAACAATTCTGCATGCCATTAGTTCGTGTTTAAATCTGCAAAAAGGTTAGCATTTTCCTACAATAGATTGTGCGAGCATTTTAACTTTTTAATTTTTTTATACTTTTCTTCTTTGATAATGAAACAAAAGAAATAAAACAAACTATTATTGCTTTTATGTTTGTTTAATATTTTTTTAATTGTTATGTTTTTATTTTTTATTGTTTTTCTATTTACTTATCTATTTTTTTATTTTGTTTGTGTTTTAATTTTAACTTTATTATATTATTATCGAATTGTTTTTATAATTTTCATTTATTTACCTAAAGCTTTTTATATATATTTTTGTAATTTTAAGTTGTTATAAAATAAATGTTTTGATTTATTTATTTACATAACCCTATCCTGCAAATAATATAGTTATAAGCTACCCTTTTTACATGCTTTCTAGCATTATGTCTAGGGGCTAGTCTGTGGTTCAATATCTGTTTGATTGCAAAGTTTAGAATGTGTTGGTTTTAAATTAACCAGTTCAAAAGCTCATGAAAATTGTATCCATGGAGTCTAGTTTTCTAATGGTAAGCTATTCCATTATTTTGTAGAGCTTAACATACCATGAATACGTATTCTCTGAGGTGATTTGCATTTTTTAATCAATGTTATTATTTCATCCACAATGAATTCATTTTCTTTTAATGGACCAGGAATTATGTACATGTATCTCAGATTTGGTTCACACCCTCAACCCTTTACTATGAAGTTAGAACATAAGACCTCCTAAAACTAAATCCTACATAAACCAACGGATCTACGTCTCATTACAACTCCAAACTGAATTGCACACTCTCTTGGTATTTCTTCTTATGTTTTTAGTAAGTATGGTGTCAGCGTTCCTTTCAAAATAAATAAATTTTAATGTTTTATAATGCTCTGCATGCATTGATGCTAAACGCTATGTCATCTCTATATTTTGGAATTATGCAGGCAGTGTATCTATCAGAGTTATTGTTTTAATGCGCTTTATTGTTAATTCTTAATTTAAATAAGTTATATGAAGGATAGACTCAATGGAAACTTGGAAGTAAAAAAAAAAGCCTACATATTTTCATTTCCAATATAGACAACACCTCGACACTGGGGTTTGGTATGATGTTTATAAGGCTCAACCAGGTGACCTTCTACAATATTGGATGATTTCTAGACAAGGCTAAGAGGTTCTCAGATTGGTTTATCACGTAACAAAGAGGATATTGATCAATCTTTGTTTGATTGATACTGCCTAGGTTTAGGGCTAATCTGGCGTCATTCTATTCAGTAGTTGTCGTATTTACTCAAGGTTCCCTTCACATGAAAGGCACACAGGTTTAATGCTCATGGATTCCCCCCTCCAAGAAGTGCTTGATAATATTTCTCATTCGATTCATTGAATCGTCTCCCTTAATGGAAAGACAAAGTTCAATTAGGAAATTTGTCAAAGCCTAGTTGATCATTTGAAGCTTTTGAAGCTTGTGCTAGATGAAGTTAGGGACTCAAAGATATCCTCGATAGTGCAACCATTGGTAAACCTTCTAGTGGCAACCCCGCCCTTATAATCGACACCATACTAGGGAAAATTAACTTTTGCAAGAGCATATTGAAGATAATCATTATTGCCAATGTCTGCCAATGAATCACCAAATATGAATGCGACAGGCACCCTCTCGGCCACTATTTCTATGTTCAAAAATTCCAATACAACGAACCCTTAAGTGCAAAGACACATATGTGTGATTTCTTGGCTCATTTCTTGGGATCGTGTATGTAAAAATTTCAACATTATTTGATCTTGGTTTATATTTCCAAATCGTGTATAAAAAATTCTAAGTATAAACTGATCTTGCATGTTTTTTTTATAATTTCAAAGCAATTTAAGAAGGCAACTCCTGCATTTTCAATTGGAGGATTCTGGAAGCTGCAACAATACATGAAATATAGCACTAGAGTTAGAGGTTCTTATTGATTTTCTTATCTGCGTGGACAACAAAACTTCAACTGTTTCCATAGCCTTCTTCAACGATAATTCTGGCTTGTACATATTAACAATAAATTCACAGTTCAAATTCTTGTCATCGACGAAGCGAACATTCCAGTGATTAACAAAGATTCAGGGATAGATTTGGTGGATCAGCGGAGGTAGAGGTTTCTTTCTCCGTAAAAAATGGCATCTTAGCAGCAGTCAAAGCCGCCACTGAGAGGGTAAGTCTACTCGTCATTAAGATAAGATACCTATAACCCAGCAACTGCTAGCAGGAAATTGGTCAGTCCATTCATCTAATTGAATGAGTTGTTTAATTTGACTAAAAATAGAATTGGTTGTTATCCATATACTTGGCTGCCAAATAAAATGGAATGGAAAGGATCCTTGGAGCAAAATATCATCTAGAAGACAGGCATGAACCGTTTGGGGGAGATCTTCTATTGCGCACAAGACCATTTCATTAACAGCCTATGATAGAAAAATGAAATGTGAACGGGCGAGACTTCAGATCTATTTTAATCACAGGCTAGCCATTCTAATTTGTGGATCGTTGCTCACTCTTTCAATTTTTTTATTAAGAATATTTTATATTTGCAGGTTTTAGAGTGGAAGGATGAATGCCCAGATCGAATACATAGATCGAAGGATGAAATGTTTGTAGGTTGTGGATGAAAATCTGTTTGCACATTTCATATGGAGGGCTAGAGCTTAAAAGACTCACAACTGTATTTTTTTCACGTTCTAGGTTTTATTTTATTTTTAGATTATATATATATATATATATATATAATGTTAACATTTATTTGTTTTATGCAGGTTTTCTTTTTAAAAAGTTTTATTATACATGTATTAATGTTTTAGAAATTGTGATATATATATATATATATATATATATATATATAATCTTTGTTATTTGTTTTAAAATTTTCATTTTATTGTTATATTTTATATAGATTATAGTTTTTAAATGTTTAATATTTTTTTAATGTTTGATTTTAAAATGCTTACTATTTATAAGTTTACATAATTTTTACAATTTATTTCCAAAAATATTTTAAAAACTAAAAATAAAACTTTAATGATATATATATTTCCTAGATGCAAACTAATTTGATAATTTTTATTATTATTTAGATCTATTTATTTATTATTATTAATTTTAAAAAAATAAAGCAAACAAATGAACATTTTAAACTAAAACAAAAACTATGTAGATTTTGATTGTTTATAGAAAATCCCTAATTTGCATTTTTTTAATTTGTAGCATGACTAAAAAATTTATTAAATGAAAAAAAATGAAAATAAAAAGAGATTTGAATTTTCATAAAATTTTCAGATTTAAAAGATTAAAACTATTTTTTAATTCCTAAAAAAAATTAAAAAAATAGTAATTTAAGACTATTAAATTTTTTAACAAATAGAAAAATTAGAGTAAATTTAAACAAAGCTAATTTTCAATTGAAAAATAAAAACTAAAACCTACCTACTCTACGTTAATTAAAGATTAAATATTATTACATAAAATGGAATTTCGAGTGTAACCATCTATCTAAAAGAAGTAAACTAAAATTATCTTTTAATTCTGAAAAACTAAACCTAGAATATAGAATAATATAAAAAATTAAATGTTGAAAATATGAATTAATAAAATAAAAGTGAAAACAAAGTTGATATAACCTAGTACTTACTTGGAACCATTGTTCGATGCAGCTTTCATTTACATGATTATCACCCGAGATCCCGTCTTCATCCTCTTCAATCTCTAGTTTGAACAGGTGTTCTTCATCTAATATGCATGATTCTTCATATGTCGATTCTTCCTTGTTTGCTTTAGGAGAAGTAATTACATCTTTCGCTACGAAGAGGAGATCTCGGTTTTTGCGAGGATCTGAGTGAGTTGCTCTAAGTTTATGCTCATCCTAAAATCATTTTACTAGAATCAAATCAATTTCTAGAGAAAAGAAAACGAGTACAGAGCAAATACAAAAACAATAGCACAAAACGAGTGCAAAAAAAGAAATTAAAAGGTGCACAAAAATATGTACAAAACAAAGAATGAACAGATACAACGTTAGAAGCAAGTTAGTATGAAATAAAGGCGCCAAAAAATGAAAGCAATCAAAACTAAGAAGGAAAAATTTGCATAAAAAATACTCACATTTGCAGGAAAAGAAAATACTTTGTAGAAAAAATAAACACACTTGCAAAAACAAAGGAACAACAAGGCTTTGGGGCACCCCACTATAGTGGACGCGTCTGGGTGTTACACAACAAAAATTTTGGAAATTCCGTAGTGAAGTCGTCCTTGCATCTTACCATTTTCCCGTCTCCCTTGTTGTGTAAAAAAAAATGAACTATCTACCTATCTAAAATCTGATTGATTTTAGCACCTCCCCGGCAACGACACCAAAATGTTGGGGAAAAATGATTAAACAAATTATAACATATATCCAATGATTTAATTTTCAACCCGTAGATAGCGTAAACTTGTGAGGTACAGACAAAATATATGTAGGGGCAGAGTATTTCTAACTTATTCTACAACTAAAATTGAATCTAAGTTATGAAAACAGGAAATGACATGAAAAGACATCTAAAACATGAAATTGCATGAAATAAACTGATATAAAGCAAATCAACTGTTTTAACTTGTGAGCTCACATAAAATCAATTCTATCAATTCATAAGCAAGACATGGCTGAAAATCTATATTAACAATTCATAAGGAAGAAATAACTGAAAATCCATATTAACATAGGAGAGTAACAAGATTTGAATCAAACATAATCTCCATTACACAATAATAAGGAATCTATTCTATGACTAACTATGAACTATTCTCTACTTCCAAACCACTAGGGAGGCCTCTAATCAAAATGAGGAGAGGGCCATCCTATTTATACATGAATTCAAGATAACTAATCATAATTATAAATCCACTATTCTCTCAACTTATCCCTCAAAATCCTCAACAAATCCACAACTCATCCCTTCAAATCCTCAACAAATCTACAACTCATCCCTTTAAATCCACCTTAGTGTTGACATGCATCTCCATGAAACCAAGCATTCTCATCCACATAAGCTCCGACTCTAGCTCTCTTTATTCTCTCCAATGATATGGACCAAGTGATCCATCTAACAGCATAACAATACCTTGATTTCTCCCCCTCATCCATGGCCATAAGCTTGTATTTATAAGGCTAGATAGATAGGGTAGGTTGAGAGATTAGTGGGTGAGGTGGCCTCTAAGATCCTAGGATGAGGGATCTCAAGCTCAACTGACCCACAACAGTAGGGATAAGGGAGGACATGAGGCTTATCATCTAGAAGCCCCAAGAAACTTCTCTTTTTCACTTTTTACCCAGGGTACCACATTTCTCCTTCAATGACAGATCGGTTCTGGTAATAACCGCTTATGGACCAAGGGCCATAAGTGGTGGCACCGCTTGTGGGCAACGGGGGATGGGCGGTGCGAACAAGGGTACCGCTTTTGGATAACAAGGTAAGCGCGGTGCTGGGAATTTGTATGAAAGATTGACATTTAGTATGGGTTTCCACTCCAGAAGCTGGGATTCAGGGCAAGTAGGTATGTCAAATGTCTTATCATATGATGGTGACAGAATTTTGGTATAACAGTAACTCCACATGAAAGTGGGAAAATACAATATACTCATGTGACAAATTACAAAGCATGTGTCCAATAAAAATAGACTAATGAAATAAAGGGAAGAGTTAGAATGGGTTCCTAACACTCCATTTCTACACTTCCATGCATTACTGCACCACACACCATTAACCCACATCATAAAGATATCTTGGTTGACTTACAATGCCAAGTTTTCCCATTTTCCTACCCCTATTCCAAATAAAAGTTATTGGTGAAAACATGTCTCTGGTGCCATAAGACTTTGGAATGCATGAAAACCATCTTGCTAGCGGGTATTCCTCAAGAATAATAAAATTCCGACTATGAAAAACCTCTAGGCACAATCATCTAAATCTTGTTTGAAAACCATCTTGTTGGCGGACAAGATTCACAAATAAAATAAGAAATAAGTAATTTGATCCAAGTTACTCTCTCACTAAATATTTCCATGTTCCTCTCTGAATAAGGTTTTAGGATTCGTTGCTACATAATATTCCATATCTACATTATGCTACACCTCAAGAATCCACATTGTTCCATCTTGAAAATATTTATATCATTCTAGGCATATAATATCTCTTTCCTTTGAAATGATGCTATATATATCAAGGAATTCATAGGTAGGTGCATGTATATTTGTTTTTCCTTTATTTAATCATAGTTCTTTGAATTCTATGGATTTGTATTTGGAAAATCACTTAGTCTTTTTCCATATTCCCTCCTTCCTTTCCAAGAGTACAACAAGCCTTCAGTTTTGGGGGGAACATTGTCATCCAACATCACTCTTACACCATCCATTGAATCTAAACCCTTCATCCCTTCCTTTGAACCACGACATCCTTTCTCTACTTCTATACTCAATTACATTCTCATACCTACCCAACTATCCAAGCATGAAAATAATCAAATAATACCTTATTGTTGTCATACAAGAACCAACTATAGGAAGTATTAATGCTGCCACACCAGAACCAACATTAAGAAAAGAAAAGAAGCATTCATGCACATAGGAAAGCTTAGAAAACGATTGGAACAAATGAATGTGTTGTTGCCACACAAGAACCAACAACAAGAGAGGAAATAAAGAAATTAACTCAAGGAAACCCTACTGCTTCTACACAAGCACGAGTAGCAAGGAAGGAGATATGGATTAGATAAAGAAGCTACGGGGAGAGAAATATTTGTTGAGGCCACACGAGAACCAGTAGTAAGGAGACAATTTGATACACATGCATACTCCATGGCCACTAGTGAAATATAAGAATAGGCTCCACAAAAACGTATAGAAGAATAAGCTGTTGTAGAATCCAATACTACATGAGAGCCCACTAGCATACAAACAAGGTAGAAAATGGAGGTATAATTTCATTGATTTGTTTGGATAGTTCACTACTACATATGATTGTTCACATATTCAAAAGTCAAGTTGAGATTCATTGAAGGTTACATTATATTACAACAAAATATTTCAAACATATTATGTGCATGGTTTTAAGTCATTTGATGGTGACACACATGGTTCATGGACATTAAAGGATCAATCATATTGCAAATTTATTTTCCCCACATATAGATAATCATGGAAGCTTGTACTAGACGCACAACATAGTTTCCTTTACTTAAGGACAAGTAAAATTCTTCAGTTTGGGGGAAGATGGTCTTCCATGCACTTCATGGTATTTACATATCCTTGCATTTTTTTCTATGTATTCACATTTTCTAATATAAAAATGCATAAATTGAAATAAGGATATATTTCCAACTATGAATAGGATATTCGTAAAACTTGGAGGAGTGAAACATTTTGGTAAGAAGAACAATTTTGTTAAGTTTCAGCTCAATCCAATGTATAGTTTTCGAGAAAATGGGAATCATCATTTAAAACCATTTTGCATTTTTCTCAATATTCATGATGTGGGTTTTTCTAATTTTTTGAGTGGAGATGCACTGGAATAATAAAGAAATTCTTTCAAAATTTAATCCAAGCTCAGTTTGTAGTTTGTGAGAAATTGGTTCAGGAAGGTTGCTGAAGCAGTTGTTGATACACCTCCAAAATTTGTTGATACATACCTGTAGTGACTTATTTGCTTATATATTGAAATTGGTAAGCTGATTTGATGTGTTTTTTGTTATGGTGAACCATGGGATTAGTATAAATATTCCTACAAAATTTCAACAAAATCCACTTTGTACTTTGTCAGAAAATGTGGTGTTTGACCAGTGTTTTGGCATTGTTTCAGCACCATTTCAGCAATATTTTAGTAGTGTTTTAGCAGTGTTTCAACACTATTTCAACACTATTTCAGCATTGTTTTAACAGTGTTTCAACATCACTTGAGAATTGATTTTAGAAGTCTATTGGATTTGAAAATAGAACATATGATTTCTATGATGATCTGCATGACTTTGTATTGAGAGATCATTACATGTGGTGTTCTTGGTTTGCTAATGATGACATGTTTTAAGAGTGTCATTTCATGAGAAATGTAACAACCATTGTTTTTAAATATATTGCAAGGTTCTCGGTATTATCAGTTGGACAAGCATAGAAGCGTTATAAAAATGGTTTTTGGTTAGTGTGCATTGAAAAATGGGATCCCTTATAGATTGGTTGGTACAAAGGTATTGGGTTGCATGAGGACATGCAACATATTCAGTTTAGGGGTGATGTTGGGATGTGGAAATGTCCCTATTTTATCGTACATTTTCCCTACTTTTAATCCCTTCTTGAATTCCCATGACCTTGTATTAATGCTTATTAATCCATTTTTATGTTTATTTGCGAGATTTATACCTAAGGTGGTTTCCATTTGCATTTAATTAGTATTTCATGTGAAGTATGATTAAATGTTGGAAAAATAACATATTTTGCTTTTATCTTTAAAACATGGATGATTTTGCAGAACCAGTTCCTGGCCAGTTCTTGTTACTCCATAATATGTATCGCAACTCATATGGTTGAAGATTAGCAAAAGTGCATACTTGGTATTTTTCGTATGATATTATAAAATCGTTACTATTGTTGCTACTATTGCTGCTACTCTACAAAGCCACCAGGGAGGAACATATTCATTAGGGCTAATGGTTTTTTATAAATCCATTATTTCTATTCTTCTTATATGTCTCAAATTATTATATTAAATTATTTGAAGATAAAAGGAACAAGTTGGTGGTGGCTCAGAGTGCATATTTGGTTTATTTACAAAGATTTGGTAATATATGATGCAACAACTTAAATGCTATTAGGAGTCACTTAGGATGAGTTTGGGGCATTTTTTTATGAATCACATCTCTAAATTCGAATTTGACTTCAAAGGAATCCTAAATAGCATGATGATTAGCAAAGGATAGGGGATTAGATTTGAGTTGATTTTGAGATCCTATTTATTAGTAATTTGGTGAGGATATTTTGGATCTTCATTTATTATTTGTCATGGAAAATTCATGTATAAATAACAGTTCCTTCTCTATTCCAAGAGGAGGACTCTTAGAGAAACAAGTCCAATTTGCGATGGAATAAGAATTATATTTATTTTTATAACTTTTTTAATATATATTGTAATTCTTTAATTTCTTTCTCTTTTGTTGATGTAGATTATAGTTCTTTCACTTTCATAATTTGTAATAGGACTAACTTATTCTTATTGTTTATCATGGAATGTATTTTCTTTTGATTCTTTATTTTTGTAGATTTAATTTTAATTCAAGTTTCTTTGTTTATGTAAGTGTCTTAGATTCATAGATTAGCATGGTTGCGACCATAGTGTGATTGTGATTTACTATTATGTTGTGTGATTTACTTTGTTACAACACATATTAGATGATCAATGTTAGTGAGGAACTGTAGCTTCCATATATTTTTCATGATGACCTAGAAATAACAGACGTTACCCTTGATTGATTATTTATGTTGTCATTTGATTGCTTTAATAAGAAATTAATCTTCCCATCACTTTTTTTCGAGTGCATCAATCTTAAGTTTCTCATATTTCCAATGTTTATCCATTTCATGTAATAGTTTGGTAAAATATGTTATTGATGTCTTTGATTCTTCTTCTTTTGTTTTTAGTGTCTGCATGACATTGGTTGTAATTCTTTTTACATTTTCTATATTATTTATTTCCACGTGAATAATGTCGATTTCTTATATAATTGAAGGATTATGTTTACTTCCATTTTCTTGTAACCATGATTCTTCCTCTATATCCATAACTGCATTGGATATGTCTTACAGATGTTAATTTGTTACTGAATACACCTTCTCTGATACTAATTGTTGGATTTATCTTATTACTAAGAGGGGTGTGAATTAGTAATTGCACATATATGTATATTATTTAACTATGAAATATTTTTCACCAAATAAAACTTTTTAGTAGCACAATATCAAATGCAACAATCCATAGATATCTGAAAAAAAGTTGTATATATATAAATATATGTGCATAATTACATCATTAGGAGATTTCAATTTCCAAACATGAGCACCCACTCATTTCAAGTGTTGACTTGATTCCCAAGTAAAATCTATGGGTTGCTAGCACGGACCTACAACAAATTCAATATGCACAAACACTGACTCACAATATTCTAGCACCGACCTAAACATATATCTATTTGACTGCACAAAATGAAACTTTTGTCCTCAATATCGGACATGTGGATAACTACGATCTCCAATTTTGGAAGCACCAACTTCCCTTTGTGTTCTCCGGCACCGACTAGAAGGAGGCTATGACCCGTTGGGTTTGATCTTCTTTAATAAAAAGGATACCACAACACCCCAATTATATTCTCAAGCTGCAACTGGAAGGAGGATCCAAACCCCTAGGTTTTATCTGCATCAACATAAAGGATTCTACAACACCCTGATTGTATTATCCAACACCGACTGGAAGGAGGTTGTAACCCCCTAGTCCTTTCCTCGTCCGACATTTCTAATATGAAATAAGATTATATTGAAAATTGCAAATACAACAATACCTTATCCATGTGAATTCATTCACAAGCCACAACTATTGTAACTTATTCAGTATACATTTGAGTATATGCATATCAATATACAGTTTTACAAAAACACAATATGTGGTAATTACTGTGATCTATATTTGAGTATCTCTGTCTGAATAGAGTTTCCATATCAGTCACATTTGTTGTTATTTGGTCTGCATCTTTTATTCAGAAAGAATAGTGCACATTCAGAATACATGTATCCTCTTCATCTAGTGCACTCATTCGTTGTTCATCACTAACTGATTTACACACTTCAACTCTGTTGCATAAATATACGTACTTCTATCAACAAGCCATTGATAACCCAAAAAAAATTGAAGCTTGTTCAAATAGTTATGTCATATCTTTATTATTCACAACATTACTTCACTGCATCCATATATTTCTCACTTATAGTCTTATTGGCTCAAGAGATGTGTCCACTTGGCCAAGTTCCTCATCCTTGGATACCACCCCACTCATTTTCATTTTCAACAATTTAGGATTTGTGACGCCATGTCACTTATCACAATTAATATTTGTGTGATCTATAGCGCACATACGCAAATTTCCTTGTGGGAATTTTGCACATAGGTTCAAACCCATATTTTTCCGTTACAAATATTCATACCACATACCGTTTTCTTTGTAGGACTTTCAAACACAAGTTTGTTTCTCTTTATTCATAAGTCACACAAATGGTATTTGTGCATATGCACCATTTTAAATGTTCTTATTTATGTATTATTATGTGCACAATTGCGACCAATGTCATGGTGGGATTTTTTATTTCATGTGACGTCCACATTCTACCATATTTATTTCTTTAAGTTTGTTGTGTGTGAGAAATCCTTGTTCTTCTTCTGATGTTCTTTCATCAATCCCTTTAACATTCAATTCAATGTATTTGGCATTTGATTCTTTGACCTTTGATCTTTTCCTTGGATCCTTTGATATCAATGACAAACATGTTCAACAACTTTGTGGTTGATCTCATTGGCTTGACAATATTGTCTTTGTGTCCTTCCGAGATTGATAAAACCAGCTATATATTGTTTTATCCTGAGTGTATGTTTCTACCAGCATAGATCCAAATCCTAGGCTCTATCAAGTGCTGAAATGGATCAAATATTTGTAGGTGCAAACCTCTTCTTAAGTATTGCACTCAACTATCAGCTTTGGTGTGATTCACACCAAAAGACACATCTTTTTATTATTAATATTTAATATTATTTATGGTCGACATGTAATATTTTTTATTATTTTTTATTTTGTTAGGAAATAACATTACAACATCTCCCCCATGCATGGTTTTAAAACCATGTGCAAGGCCCTCCTAAAATCATGGGTTGTTTAGGAGGCCTTGCACATGGTCTTAAAAGAATTTGCAACCACCTCCTAAACCATGTACAATAAAACCATGGGTTGTTTAGGAGGCCTTACACATGGTTTTAAAATATTGTTTTTGCGGATAATGAACAATTTTTTATTTTCTATTATTTTGTTAAGTAGGAACATTATAACATCTCCCCCATATTGTGTTGTTTTTCTCACCGACAATTTTTTTGTCCCATAATTATATTTTTTATTTTTTATTGTTTTGTTAGATAGGAACATTACAACATCTCCCCTATATTAGGTTGTTTTGTGGCCAGCATTTATTTTGGAGGATAATTAAATTTTATTTTTTTATGGTCAACATTTACATGAGTAATGTTACATGAGGAACGTTACATAATGTTACAAGATCTCCCCCATACTGGGTTCTATAGCACCTCTAGGCACAATTATGGTAAGGATCTCGAGTGTAGATCTCCTTAATGGATAACATATATTAGCTCAGGGTTGGTCTCTTAGTTTAAATAACATAGGTTCAATAGAGACCTATGGTTGGGTGGAACATTGACCTCACATAGCCAGTTGCTTGGATGATTTCAATTGAAACGATAAGGGTTCTATTGTTTGTGAATGCTCAGAAATAATATGTGATGGATGAATGTTTATTCATGTTGAATTGAAATAAATGGAAACTTGAATTGTTTGATAGAATTCTTGTTCATAGTCTGAAAATAATTTTATTGTTGTGAATGATTTCATTGTTGCAATGCCTATGATGAGAATACTAGTTAGGCATAAATTTCACTTGTAGTTCAATTGTGTTTCTATTGTGAATGATTAATTTTCACATGCACAATTCTTGCAATGGGAATATGGTATTTATACCTTAACAATGTGCTTGAATTGGCTAAGTGTTCAGTTTCCAAATTTGAATAATTTTGCAGAGTTTCCATGGATGAAACACTAGGGCCAAAATATAAGGCTAGAAGGAAAATATGATTAAGTGTTGAACATAACGATTTCTGCCAATGTACCAACACTGAATTGTTTATTTTGATATCATAATAATGGTTTTGGAAGGGCTATTGTGTCGTTGATGATGTTAGGGATCAAAACTACATAGTAGTGTAGTGGTTGTGATCTGACTCTTGACCTCAGATTCATTGGGTAGCAATGATAAGGGTATGTAATTGAGATGTTGATATCAACTTGGAAGAGTCATGAAAGGTTGTGTTTTAGAGGAATTTACTTCCAAAATCTAGTGTGTGGACATCAGAGTGGTCCTGGAAGAGATTTTTTCCTAGGGATTAGTTTTGTAATTTCTATTTTTTACACCCGATGTTGGAAACATCAGATTTGTCAAGTTGGTGTTGTCTATTGGAAATATATGTTGAGATTCTAACTCTTTCTATACAAATTATATTATTAGGATTCAGGAAGTCATGGAGGTTCGTTAGGAACCATTTTTACGTTATGGTTTTCAATTTCCAATGTCGAAACAATCAGAAAGGATAGGAAAATTCTGAATCATGGAATTTGGAAGACAGGATTGTTTATAACCATCATATTTGTTTATTAGGCCATGTTAATGAACGACTAACCAATATTAATGAGTAATTAGGAAATATAACATATGGATGTCTATGTTTCCACAATGTTTGGTATTAGTTGGGAGAAATTTGGAAGCCCATTTTTGTGTAATTCTCCTTCCGATGATATGTTTGGTCAAGAGGGACATGATAAAATGACCTCGAAGCAAGAAATATTTCCAGAATGGCATTGGAATGATTTACCCATCCCATCACAATGCTGACAAGGTGAACAGGGATGTAACACAAATGAGGTGTAACAACATGAAAATTTCCACCTTATATTTGAAATTTTAGGATTCCATTACTACTTAAAAAAGAAAGACTCAACTATTGTTAATATTTCTTAATTTCTTAGATGATATTCTAAAACAATTTACAATAGTAGGATCACTAAAATAACAAAAAACATAGTAACACAAAGAACACAAATATTTTCCTTAGAGAAACCATAAAGGAGAAAACCTTGCAAAACTTCCTCAGTATAGAACTCAACTAGAACATTGTAAAACCCAAGACAAATTCTTCCCTCTTCTTGTTGGTGCACTTCTTCTTTTCTCTCTTGCAAACTTGCTTGAGTGAAGTGACAAATGAAGGGGTGTTCCTCGTTATTTATATTTGACTCTTGACTAGACCTGAAACTTAGAAGGGTTGACTTGACTAACTGACAGGGCCAACTTTTCTAGTAAGACACAAAAAATAATATTTATTATATTGACACTTGGGTACTATTGACCTGAATTACATCTGAAGGTTTACATTGATTCTTTCAATGAATATTACATGGCCAATCTCATCAAATACATCTCTTGAAGGAGAAATACAATAAGTACAATTGGAATATCTTCTGTAGTTACAATACTTTAACACTCCCTCTTAATTAGGAAGCTATTCAACCAAGGTAGCAACCACTACTGCAATTGTACATATGATTGGTGAGTCCCTATATGTCATAGGAATATTTGGAACACCATCATGCATATTCATCATCTAGATGGAACTGTATTAGTTTGTGAATACTAAATCTTTTTCTTCATCATCATTGTCATCTGCAACATCAATGTGCAACTACTTGATCATCATCTGCAACATCAGTATGTAAATAATGGATCATCATCTGCAACATCAATACGTAAGTACTTAATCATCATATTTAACATAAGTATATGAATAATAGATCACCATATGCAAGATCAGTGTGTAAGTACTAAAATCATCATCTACAAGATCAGTATGTAAATACAACAACATCATTAGCATATTAGCGCTAAAGTGACACCATCAATAACTACTAGATCATCATATGCATTATCAGCATAGAGATGCTAGAACATCTTCATCATCAACAACAAAAAAAAGTTGAAGCAACATCATCATCATCAATATATAAATATTGAAACCGTCTGATCAACATCACAACAATATCAGTATGAACATTTTAAACTTTCTACGCCAGTATAGAAATATTGAAATTGTCTCATCAACATAATAAAAACATCAGTATGAAAATATTGAACATGCTAGATTAGTATAGGAATACCGATTCTACCTCTTTCCCACTAACCATCTTGAAGCAGTACCTTGGTGGGTTCTCTGGTAGATCCATCTGGGAATTTTGTCTAACTTACTAACCCTCTCAAGTCAACAAGCCTAGTCAGATGGATGGATCTCCCTAGGGACCAACAAGCCTTGTCTAGATTACCAACCCTTTTAGGATAAATAGGCCTAGCCATACATACTAATCCCCTTAGGATCAATAGGCCTCATCTGAATTACTAACCCTTTCAGGCCAACAAGCTAGCCAGACTTACCCTACCCTAGGCTCATCTACCACACTACTACATCCTTCTACCATGTTCTTCACTCCCTCTTTCAAGGGAGGTCCTTTCAGACTACACCAAATCTATATCGAAAGTACTCAAACTTTACATGAAACAAAGTCTTAGTCAACACATCTACCACTTGTTCCTCTGTAGGAACATACCTCATCTTTATAGCTCCCTTCTGCACCATATCTTAGATGTAATGACATCTAACTTCAATATGTTTCAACTTATTATGAAACACCGAGTTTTATGTCATCTTAAAAAAAATATGATTATCAGAATGGATATCAGTCACATCTATCTCTGCATCAAATAATCCTATAAATATCTTGCAAATCCATACTACTTCACTACAAGATGAGCATGTTGCAATGTATTAAGCTTTTGTCATGCTAAATGAAATACTGGGTTGATTTCTATTGAACCATGATATCATGCTTGATCACAAACTAAAACGACATCTTGAAGTGCTCTTTCTATATTCAACACTTCCTTCCCAATTTGAACCTGTAAATCCATGTAATATGATCTCTCCATTTGATGCATGTCTAAGACCATAGTCTAAAGTCCCCTTTAGATAGCTCATCACATGTTTTTCTCCTACTAAGTGAATATGTTTAGGATTCACCATATATTGACTTAGAGTGTTTACAAAAAAACATATATCTAGACTTTTATTGGTTAAGTACATTAGAGAACCAATAATCTGTTTGTATAAAGTGGCATCTACTATTTCTAAAGATTCATCATTCAATAGTTTCAAATTTGTTGTGATCAGAGTAGTCATAGCCTTGCAATATATCATCCCAAATCTCTTTAGGATTTCTATTGCATATTTTCCTTGGTTTAGGAAAATTTCATCTAAATATTGCCATACTTCAATACCTAGAAAATAGTGCATCATTCCAAGATCTTCCATCTCAAATTATGCAGCGATCTTCTTCTTGCATTCGTTGATGGGATTATCTTCACATGTTAAGAATAGATAAGCTACATATAGTAGTCATATCATAAGTCCATAGCCCTCAACTTTATAATAGAGACTAGAATTTTCTTTACTCTTGGGAAATCCCAAACTTGTCAGGAATCCATCAATTCTTCCATACCATCACCATGCTCTGGGTTCTTGCTTTAACCCATACAATTCCTTCTTGAGTTTGCATACATGAGTTTTCTGATTATCTATCTCAAAACCTTGTGGTTGTTTTGTTTATGAAATTGTCATTGATTCCAACATGGACTTGTAGTAGCCCCTTAGGTTGTCATTGATGCCACCCAATCCCACTTACAGTGCATTGGACCCCTTACAAAATGGGCTTGATCCTTAGATCCCTTATAGAGTGGGTTTGTTCCTTGAAGCACCTTGTACCCAGCTGACAAGGTCCCTGTACCAACAAGGATGGATCTTGAATCCACCACCTTGTTGAATATGCTGAATACCCTAGAGATGGTCTTTAATCCCCTATGGGTGATGGAGAATCCCTATATCGGTTGGAGAAGCATTAACGACCCATTATGTGGTCATTCATGCTTTGATGTTGTCATGGTACCTAAGGAGAAGGCCTAGCAACCCCACAGATGATGTCATGATCTATCTTGACCCATGGAAGTCTCCTAGAGTGGTTGATGTGGTTGAAGAAGCCTATGGATCCCCTTGCTTAATGAGGAATCCCTAAAGAATTACTTGGACCCACACTTGGTGGTTTAATGACCTTGCAACCCTTGTTGGGATCATGGAGATATTGGATGAAGATGATTATTATGTATGGTCCTTGATAGGATATGAAACCCATGAACATGTCCTTGATATGATGAAGAATCCCATGAATACTTTGAACCTATAATGAATACCCCGATGCCCTTGCAAAGGTCATGGATCCCACTACTTGCAATTTACATGGTTAGACGACATGATGATGTAGTCTTTGGTGACTAAATGAATTCATGGAACCTTGTGAAGAAATTGATTCCCATTGCTTGCACTTGATGTGATTAAGGCACCCAAACACATATTGGATTGATGATTGTCCATTTAGCGACAAGCTTGAAGTGCGTGATGGCACCTTGCACATGGAATGCCATTAAAATACCTAGTGGTTTGATGCAACCCTATGAAGATGTGGAGGACACACTCCCATGAATTTTAAATGATGTAGTTGAATTTGAAGGATGATTTAAAAGAAAATTAATAAAAATACATAAGGTTGACCATTGAGGTGGTAAGACAAATAATAAAAATACATAAGATTTGACCATTGAAGTGGTAAAAAGTTTGAAGTACTTGGTAATATGGCTTATGTGGTGGGCACCTTATTATATGAAAAATAAAATACATGCAATTCTTTGGTAAGGTTTGACCATTGAAGTGGTAAGAAGTTTGTGTGACAATTAAAAGTCAAATTAAAAATTCAAATTCAAATTTTAATTAAAAAATAAAATTCTTACCACTCTTACCTTTGAAGACAAGTCGACCATCATGAAACATGTCCACTTTAATGTGTATATAAAAACATCCAAAAATAGTTAATTGTGGATGTAGAGAAGTGAATTCATGGATATTGGTCTGAGGTTTTTTCATAGCAGCAAAGGAGCAGTTCGTTTTTACAGAGAATATTTTGAGCATCTTCACTAAAATTGACATAACTTTCTCATACGGAATCATAATTACAAAATTCTTGGATCATTGGAAAACTTGTTACGAGGGATATGTGATGATATGATATAGTGTTTCTATGGGTTTTTCTACTATTTCTTCATATTTGGATCTTCAAAAAGGTATGGTTCATGCTTTTGGGATTCTCTTGTGATTCCACATGTCTCTCATGGATAGAGTTCATATTTGATCTTATGTCTCTCCTATGCACTATGATGTATACTTTATGATGATGATGTATAAATGATGAAAACTAATATTATGATGATTTATACCCTATGATGATGATGTATACCCTATGATGATGATGCATTCTTATGATGATGATGCATGATGATGCATGCCTTATGTTTAGTGAAAGAAGAGCATAATTACTTGTTTAGTAATTGTGTATGACGAGGTGTACAATGATGTGTACAAGAGAAGATTGACCAACTTGACCAACAATATTAATGAGTAGAAAATAATGACCAACAATGATGAGCAAAGTTGAAGTGCAGAGATACTTGAGCAACAATGATGAGCAGTTGTGATAAGAAACAGTGTTGACAAACAATGATGAGCAACACTGATGATTAGTAGTGATGAGAAGTTGTTATGAGTAGTGCTGAGCAGTAGTAATGAACAACAGTGATGAACAGCTATGTAGACGTCGAAGTATTGCAGCAGTGATGAGTAGAAGACTAGCACCATTGACCAGCAGAGTGGTGAGTAGAGATTGACCAGCAGTGTTGATGAGTTGATTGATCAGCAGAGGTTAGTTGAGCAACATAGGTTGGTTGTGCAACAGAGCCATATGATTACTTGTAAGAGGAATCTTGCACATGAGGATTGGATTCCTCAACCCTTCTTAGTTGGAGCTAAGAAAACCAGGATGGGTCCTGTTATAAGAGTTGGTGCTCTTTTATCAGTTGGAGCTGATTGCAATCAAAAATATTTTATTCTTCCATGTACAATAAATAAAGATAAAAATTCCATATATTCTTGTGTATATTTTAATGTGATGTTGTGGTTATGAATCATGATGAATTTGATTACACAATTAATGACATAATGATTGATATGATCTGATTGACTAAAAGAAGGTAAAAATATTATAATTTCTCACACACTAATTCACCCCCCTTATCAATGTGGCCATTGCGTCCAACAATTGGTATAAGAGGAGGCATTTGTCACAACCCTAGCAAGTTTGATGGAGATCTGTGGAGACATAATGGAAGAAAAAGAATATTCATCAAGCAATGATGTGCCTATACTTGATATGACAAATTATTTTAGTTGAAGGAGCAAAATGAAGGCTTATCTAAAGAAATTTGGTGTTTGGGATATTGTGATCAAATTACTCGCTCCATCAAATAAGAAGGGAAAATCAATCGCGTGGAAGGAAGAAAAGAAGGAAAATACTACATCCTTGAAGTTCCTCATGGATGTACTTCACAGTTCAGTGAAAGAAAGTGTAGGGGAGTACACTTCATCCAAATACTTATGGTTCAAGTTGGAAAGCAAGTGTCCGAAGGAAAGACCAGAACCTGAAAACATAGACCAGGAATTAGAAGATAAGTCCCCAGAAGAGATTAATCAAGAAGAAGAGAAGCAAGAAGAGGACTCTAGTAAAGGTATAGACTCTTGTGACTTTAATGATTTCTTGTGTCATGAAATTGAGAAGGTTATTGCATATGATGATGAAGGGATATCAAAGGCTTCACATGAGATACATCTCATGTTGTTGAATATTGATCTCAGAGCCAATTGGTTTCTAAAAAAAAAATAAATGAACCAGAGTGGCTTCACGAAGTTCAAAAAGAAAATATTGGATTCCTTGAATGAATATCAACATAAGACCATGACAATGAAAGTGTTTATTGTGAAGCTAAAAAACAAAGAAAAAGAGTTGTGGGATAAAGTTAAAGACAAGGATGTTGAAGTTGAACAACTAAATATTGAATTGATCAGTGAAAAAGAAGATACAAAAGAACATGCTGAATTGTTTGAAGAAACTAAAGAGGTCAATGATGATATGAAGACTCAACTGGAGGAATCCAAGAGGATTGAAGGAATCTTGAAGATTCAGTTCAAACAGAAAGGAGGAGACAATCCAGAATATGGAAATGGAGGTATTTGGTCTCAAGAAGAAAGGTGAGAAGAATGAATCTTTTATCAAGTTCAAGGAAAATTCAATTTTCCTAGATAAGATCTTGTATTTCAAGATATCTCCACTAAACAAAACTGGTCTTGGTTACAAGTAGGACAAAGAAAATTTGAAGATGACACTTGGTCTTTGAAGATGCCAGAAGAAGGTCCATCAACCTCCAAAACTGGTCCCCATGTTCCTTCCCATGACAACAAGGAGTTTTGAAGCTCAAAATTGCAACAAGGATTTAGGCCTATTCCTAAAAGAAATCTCAAAAAGAAACAACTCAAAGTCCTAGGTATGAAAGTGGATTCAATGGTTATTGTTATTTTTCTTCTAACTTTGGTCATAATGCTATGGATTGTATATTATATGAAAGAATAAGGGATGGAATCCCCAATGAATTAGTTAGATGTTGGAAATGTAACCAAGTTGGACATATTTCTTCCACTCTTAACACATGGAGATTTTACACATGCAGTGGGTTTGGTCACAAATCCCAAGAATGTGCAAGTCAAAGAATTCATCCAAGGAGGAGTCCTTCATACACAACAACAAGAATATTTGAAGATCAGGAGACAAAGGTCTACAGTTAGGGACACTCTCGGGCATGGAGAAATGAACTTTATTAAACAAGTGTTGGAAGTTCCAACAACTCGATCTGGTGTTGGACATGTAACCATGTTGGTCACATTGCTACACATTGTCGTACAATGAGGTGTTATAGTTGCAATCGCCATGGGCACAAAGATCGAGAATGTTGGAGTACACAAAACAATCAATGAGAAGGTTATCATACAACACATTAAGGAAATCCACTACAGATGAAGGAAAAAATGCTAAAAAGATAGATGTCAAGTATATAGTATGGATCAAGAAGACCGAGCAGTTATAGATAGGAGAACTTCATCAAAGCAAGGAGGATGGATAGTTAAGGTATCTCAAATACCTATTTACACATTGATTTCATAAGGCTCGAGGATGAACTCAAAGGAGAAAGGATGGCTACTCCAAGCATACATGCAGGTCCTAGGATCGTGCATATTGACAGGGGGAGAAATGACCAGTGATCAGTAATTTTAAATATAGGTATGTGGATACCCTTTTCCATTGATGCCAAAGGGGAAGAGATGAAGACAAAAGGGTAGCATGCTCATAGGGTGGCATGAGTTGTTGTCATCAATGACAAACGAGGGTATTGTTGATGAAATTTTCATTGATTCCAACATGGACCTGTAGTTGCCCCATAGGTTGTCATTGATGCCACAAAGTACCACATGTAGTGACTTGGACCCCTTAAAAAGTGGGTTTGAGCCTTTGGATACCTTATAGAGTGGCTTGTGCCTTGAAGAACCTTGTCCCTAGTTGACAAGGTCATTTTACCTAGAAGGATGGATCTTGAAGCCACCACCTTACTGAATATGATGAAGATCTTGGAGATGGTGCCAACTCCCCTATGGATGATGGTGAATCTCTAGATGGGTTGAAGAAACATTAATGACCCATTATTTGGTCATACATGCTCTGATGGTTTCATGGTACCTTAGGAGAAGGCCTAGCAACCCCACATATGATGTCATGATGGATATTGACCCTTGGAAGTCTCCTAGTGTCGTTGAAGTGGTTGAAGAAGCCTATTATGCCCCTTTCTTAATGAGGAATCCATGAAGAAGTACTTGGACACACACTTGGTACTTTGATGAACTTGCAACCCTTGTTGGGGTCATGGATATATTGTATGATGATGATCATCATTTATGGTCCTTGATAGGCTATGAAACCCATGAACATTTCCTTGGTATGATGAATAATCCCATGAAGAATTGGAACCCCTAATGAAGACCTTGATGCCCTTGTAAAGGTCATGAAGACCATTACTTGCAACTTACATGGTTAGATGGCATGATGATGTGGTATTTGGTGACTTAATGAAGTAATGGAACCTTTTGAAAACCTCGATGCCCATGGATTGCATGTGATGTACTTAAGGAACCCAAACACATATTTGATTGATGATGGTCCTGTTATCACTCCAAGAAACTCCTCTAGGTTGCAGCTCGAGGATGACTGGTAACTTAAATGTTTTTATGGTTTTTGTTAACCCAAAAAATCCCTCACTCACCTCTGCATGGCCTACACCACCCAAGGACACCCATACATGACCCTCATTTCACCCCATTGGACCCCCACACCCTAAAAAAGGCTTAAGAATGAACAAAAGGGCTTAAAAACCCCAAAAAAGAGCCTAAATAGTTCTCCTAGGGGCTAAAGCCTCCAAAAGGGGGATAAAACCCCTCAAAGGGGCTAAAACCCCCAAAAGGAGCTAAAGATAGGGCAAAAGGGGCTAAAATCCCAAAAAAAGGGCTAAAGTCCCAACCAAGGGCTTAAAACCCTAGAAAGCCCCAAAAAAGCTATAAATAGAGGGGTGGGGGTCACTCTCAAAACACTTCTCCCTTGCATACTGTTATGCTGCCCAAGTGGATGCCTTGAGACCCTTTGTCTCTCAAGTCACCCACACTCCCTCTCCTCCATATTCCATTGAGCCATAGCTCCCCCATCCAAGAGAGGTGCTTCTCCAAGCTAGGGCATGGTGGCCCATTCCATCAAAGAGAAGGTATCCCAATCTTATTTTTTGTATTTGCTTTAGTATTTTGTAGTTTTATCTAACCCATATTTGTCTACAAGTTTGTTTCCTAACTTGTTTTGCAAATATTTTGTTTTCTAATATGTTGTTTGCAGGTAGCTGGAGCTAAACCCTAACAGTGTTTGCAAAGGGGTTTCCAACCATTTCTCTTCTTTCTGTTCTACTTTGCTTTTTGTTCTGTTTTTAGTGCATTTCACACCAGGAATCTACCCTTCTATCCTATATATGGAAGGTATCCATTCCTGCCCTGTAGCAAGGGAGAAATCCCTACTAGAGATGTGGCGACCATACCAGGTCGATCCCATAGGATCCCTGGGTCTGTTTTTGAAAATTTCAAGTTTTAGTTTAGTTTTTTTCCCTAGGTTAATTTTTCTATTAAATCTAGTTTAAAATCTTGTTTATTTACATTTTCTATTACTATCAAGCCTCCACAAGGCAAATCCAAGTCCATTTGGACATAGTACAGGTTACTGTCGCCCGGATCTGACTCGGGGTAAAAAAAATTCACTTTTTGGAGTAGGTCGCACTTATCGGGCCTAGACAAGGGACCAGGTCACTCATTTGGGCCTCATTGGTGTGACCAGGTCGCCCTTTTACCCCCAAAAGGTGCGACCCCCTTCCAAAAGACAACCCACTTTTTTATGCAAAATCTGAGCGACCACCTCACCACATTTGACCCGAAACACCTCACCACATTTGACCTGAAACATGTGATCTGTCACTCAGAATTGGGTTTTTAATAATTAAGGACTGTCAGTGCGGCTCAGTTGCCTCTTTCCATCAAAATTGTTTTATTTATGTTTCTGTTTATGTTAACGTCAATTTCAGTTACAAAACAAAGTGTAAATTAAATATTGAATTGGTTAATGAATATAGTTTGACTAAAACTCACTTAAAATCAACAATATTGCTTAACCCTTCCTCCTCTACCTAGCCATCACCCTTCGGGGTATTTTGGGATAAGACGAAGGGCATAGTTCATATAGTAATAGGCACTTCACCCAATATTGTTCGAAACCACTAAAAATGGGTGACTTGGAAGGTAGACGGGGTAGAGAAGGAGGGATTCTCATAGCGCTCAGCATCCTCCCTATTGACCAACCTTGCATCCGGAAGGTGACATGTGGATCTACATATGGGATTAGTCCCATTGTGTTGAGAGCCCAACACCTTCTCCTAGTTGAAGAAGATTATAGGTGTAAGGTAGTCACCTAGTCAGGCTATCACAATTTAGGATAAAAAATGGTATATGTCTACAAAATTTCTGTTTATTTACTGCTTCCATCCATAATGATATGAAATCTATGGAATATTCATAAACCATTTGCATCCATCAGATAACAGAAAGAAAAAAATACATACACACCATACCATGTAAATCAACCCAACTCAGTTCATAACACTGAGAGAGGCACTAGAATTCATAAATTTACACTAAGTTAAAAATCTGTAGTCTTTGAGGACATAAGTCCTTGACTTCCTTAACCGTGGGAGGTACTTGGGCTCAGCCCAAAAACTCATTGTGAGAAGTACCACGGGAATCCCAAAGTATTTAGCCACTGAGAGTAATTGCCAAGCGAAACGGGAAATGACCCCCAACGATTGAGTAGCACGCCCATAAGGAAAAAGCCAAGCACTGTCTTCTGGTAGTCTTGGTGGCTGAGTGACCACCTAAATCCTATACGAAGCCATTGAAACAGGGGTCCAATAATCATTACCACTTGTTTGACACTCAAAATTAACATAATTGATCCCTCACGCTCTTCCTCACACCTAAGAGGTGAATCACCGCCATTCGGGTCATTGAACTGACATCGTCAAGACCATTCTCGACAACCTCTCACACCATCAAAAGGCCACATAGCCTCTGATTCAGATTCAGACCCATATCAATCTGAACTAGACCTGCACACTGCACCATCAAGCCCCATGGTTGGTGCAAACACAGATCCATTTTTCGGCATAGCAATTGCTAGTGGACCCATGTCCACACCATGAACTATCACCAAAAACCCTGCAGGTGGCCCCAACATGGTTATGAAAACTATGATAAGTCAACTGCCACCACCCATAGTGACCATCCAAGCTATCCCACTTGCAACACATGGGGGCAGTGGCCCTTCCACACACACTGCCCCTCCTGTCACACATGGGGGTAGTGGCCCTTCCACCTACAATGTCCCTCCTATCATACATGGGGGAAACGACCTTCCACCCACACTGTCCCTCCCACCACACTTGGGAGCATTGGCCCATCTACAATGGCACCATAAGTACCCCTAGCTATGCAGGTGCATTATGCACCTGCAAACCCCACCACCATGGATGCCCCATCTCACATCAACCTGGGGTCAAACCTGCCTTTCATGTCTCATCTTAAATTTCCTGATTTGGCTTGGTTAACAAATGACCCTATTCGCCATCAAGCTTTTTGGCCTCCCATTGCAACCAAACTTCCCTTAGACATTCCCAAGTTTGAAGGGAAGGTAGGGGAGTGCCCCCAAAACCACATCATGACATTTCATCTATGGTGCTCATCAAACAACATTGTAGATGATTCGATCAGGCTAATATTGTTCCAACACACCCTCATAGGTGCTGCAACCAAATGGTACATTGAGCTATGACAAGCCGAGTACCCAGATTTCAACTCCTTAGCTTTCATGTTCCTACAATATTTCCAACTCCATGTCAAATATGACAAAGGGGTGGAGATCTTGTTATCTTTCCACTAGAACACTACAACCCACATAACTGGCCACATCCATGAGTGGTGGCAATGCCATAGTTTGTACAAGATCCAACTTGATGACAGGATCTTCCTGGATTGGTTCCTCAAAACCTTGCTCCCATCTATAGCAAAGGACATCGCATCCGAACGTCCCCAATCCGAAGAAGAAGCCATCTTGAAATCCCAGCAGTTCGATCTGATTTATGCACAGTCTGGGTACCTTTACATTGTCATTCCAGATGCTCCCCGTGTGAGTACGTCCTACCGGGATGCACCGAGGGCATCCCATGCTGCAGATGGCATCATAGGCTCAGTCTCCCAACAACCACAACACCATCTAACACTACTAGTGTTGCCTACCAAAACAAAACTTTGGACTATGTAAGAATGATGTCCCAGTCTGGAGCCACAACTTCTTACACACAACATATGCCACCGCAGCAAGACCAAGTCTTGTCTTGGCGAACACAGCAATAACAAACCCTCCCAACAATGCCACGACAAATTGACCAGCCAAAAATCCTCCATGACCAAATACACCAAGACGCAATGCCCCATTGCGTACAAACCAACCATGCACACTCTATGAGGTCTACGAGCACTACACATTCGAGTGTCCCTTCGTGGGTCGCACTAAGCAGGCCATTTGGAACGAGGTGCAACATGCCACAAACACAAAAAATCAAGCCCAACCCAAACCGACACCACAAGGACCTCCTCCTATGGTGCTTCAAAACCCATTACCAATCTAAGGATTGGTGGCAACTGTACCCCCTCCCCAACCCAATCCCAACGCTCTGAGGGCACCTCCCATGACAGAAACAGGTGTCCACCACTTGCTAGCTATGACCACTGAAGAGGTCAATCTACAAACCAGACGGAATCAATACAAAACCAACACTGAACCCACTGACACATCAGCACCATCAACATCTAAAATAGTCAATGCACCTCTTCATTTACTCCCATTCCTACACCCCCCCATACGCCGGGTTGCCAATAATGCCACGGCTAGAGCTCTTGTCAGCTACAACATCATGGATTATTTGGCCCAACCACCTCCTACCATGTCCACTCTTGAGGTACTCAAAACATGCCCAATGTAGCGGAAATCCTTACTAGCCACCCTTGGGGATGTAGACCCCTCTGACTCCAAGTTGATCACATTCGACATGGAGAATGGAGAACCATGCATGCCATCAACCATTTCCTTTCAGATCTCGGTGTCTATCCAAAATTTGTTGTGCATCAGTGCATAGTGGATTGGGGGACATCTATGTGCATTATGTCTACCCTATTCTGGAAGAAACTTGGATCCCCAATTCTGTAAACATCCTCCATAACTCTACAATCTTATGATGGCCATCCCACTAAATCCCAAGGAATCCTCCCCCATGTCCCCATTAGATTAGCTGGGAAGACAGTTCTGATTGACATAGAGGTTGTCAACACTCAATTGGACTATAACCTTCTCCTTGGAAGAATTTGTGTGTATGCCATGAGAGTTGTCACATTAACTATCTTTCATCTCATTATGTTCCCCACAAAGGGAAGATCATGACGGTTGATCAACTGAATTATCACGATCCGCAAGGGCTAACGATACCCTCCAACATTGTCCCTACGATCAACACTATTGATCTACAAGGGATGACCACACATGCCAATGTTGTCCCTGCAATCAACACCATTGTTGACAACATACGATCCTCCCCATTATTGAATGTGGGCCCTAGGTTGTTTGCCAATACCACCCAGATGGCTCCTTTCCCCTTGGTGTCACCACCATCGACACCAAATGAGACTGTGAACTTGTGCATTCTCTCATCTAGCACCGCTGCACCCAAACAACAACCGCAGTCGTAGCCCCAACTTCAAGCACAACACCATCTGCAACCACAACAACAACAGCAGCTGCAAACACAACCTCATCCCCACATACAACCATCAGGGAGTTATCTGGGCTTATCTCCAGTCCATACAATTCCCTTCCTCTTTCCCCTGCCTGGTGTCATGAGCAAGCTGGTAATGGCCACCTTAAACTTACCCAACCTTACATTGGGAATTCCTGTGTGATATCTTGATCCACCAGCTCAACCATCAATGTCTCAGGTAGTTTTAACACCCGTGCAACCCATTGCGGTTGAGTCTCATCCTCCACCAGGCCCGCAAAAACCAACCACCACACCTGCACCCACACCACCCCACCCAAAAAGGGATAGGGGAAAGA
The DNA here is from genome assembly GCA_001517045.1 of Pseudotsuga menziesii. Classification (NCBI taxonomy): domain Eukaryota; kingdom Viridiplantae; phylum Streptophyta; class Pinopsida; order Pinales; family Pinaceae; genus Pseudotsuga; species Pseudotsuga menziesii. The sequence goes on from LPNX011161529.1 coordinate 92,357, forward strand.
ATGTGAAAGATACCACAGAGCCTTGATAGATCTTTCCTTGCGCCATCTGTGAAGAATAGGGCCATCCAACTCAAAGCATCCCTGAGATTCCTATAATCCATGCACATTTGGATTCCATGGATACAATAGAAAACCTCCACTTGGTTGAAATTCCAAGCGCACCAATAGTGAGAAACAATTCATTGAGAACAAACCATGCTTACTCCCTTTCTGGATTGTATGGACACTATTCTCATCACTGCCAAGACTTTCCTGATTTTCGAATGGCTTTAGCTGACCTCTGACAACATTCCCTTGAATCTGAGATCACCCTGATCGAAGAAGTTCACCCCCCACCTCCTTCTTTATACACCATGTCCATTTACATGATGTCTAGTTATACAGACCCTCTTGTCTCCACCATCACCGATGGTCCATCAGACCTCTCTCTTCTGTTGTTTCCCTATCCACAACCGCAACCTCAGTTACTAGGGAAACATTTGGGTTCATTCCCGATCAACATTATCCTTTTCCTTTTCCTTTTCCTTTTCCCTTTCCTTTTCCTACCATCTGAGATTGTGAGTAAGTTTGTCTTGGAAACACACAATCTACATGACTTCACACTGGGAGATTTTTTGTGGTACCTTAAACCACCTACCCTACCTCTAAGGCCCCAGGATGTGTTGACTCATGTCCATCCAATTAAGATGATGTTGCACCTACCTCCAGGTCCATCAAAGACTCCTCCTGTCTCTAGGCCTGCCCCTTTTCCTCCAATAGAGACTAGGGGCAAGGCCACAAAAACCACAACCAATACCATTTACATGATCTCTAGCACCATTTTACCTTCCGTCTCATTGGTTGTGGAAGATCCACCTGATCTATCTTGGCATCACTTTTGCGATGACAGAGATATATGTAAGACCACCTTCGGTTTTACTCCATTCCCTTTAAACCATAGTGTGGAATTGGTTCTTCCCAAAAAAGACCATATTCTGTCACCCCTCCTTGCCAATGACCTTTGTCTTGGCAAGGGGGCATACCTCTTCGCTGACTCAGATGATCGAGTCTTGAAGAAGCTGCATAATGAGCTCCACCTCAAGAGAGTCTGTGCCTGATACCACCACTATGAGTCCCTTATAGCATAGTTTTCCCTTTTTGTTTTGCAACGTTTTTACCACAAATCAGAGAACCCCATTAGGGGCAGCACCATCAACTGCTAAATCATAGTCACCTGGAGCCTGTTCGAGACACCTCTCACACCTTTGGGCTTAAATTTCCATCCTCTATCTCCTTTTGATACCATCGTCTCATGTTTAAGAAACAAATTTTGGAACCACTTCCCAAAAGTCACCTCAATTTATGAGCCATAGCATGGCGATGCAAGTCTCTACAGACCTGTACTTGCATCACTCTTTCCTACCGCTACTCATGCGGGTTTTCGGGCCACCGCCCGTTAAGGAACATCATTTTTATTTTAGCATATAGCTGTCTACTTCGTCCACCGCACCTTATGCGGATCTCCGGACCATTGTCCAAAAGATGAATTATTTCTTTTGCATGTATTTGGTGTATAACTACCTCTGAGCTTGCATTCACATCACATGTAGTCATGTTCATCCACCATAGTTCACACATGAGACTCCTGACCTATGTCCAAGAGCCACCGCGGTTTGTGTGCCTCTACCATGATCTATCACGTGCATGTATTGGTATGTTTGAGAGCCACCTGCTCCATCCATACTACGTAGATGACCTTTGGACCACTATCCACTGTCTCGACATGGGGTTCCGCCTACGCCACTGCAATCAGTTGACCATACTAGAGTTTCGTTTAAGATCTTTTTTGACTCCTAAAAGAATGAAAATATTGTCGAGCGTAGCTGCTTCCTTTCTCGCTTGTTAAAGTATAGGAAATGGCATCTACATCATCTCATTTACCTCCTTTTGTGGACCATGTAGACCATCAAATGAAAAGGACCACCTTGGCATATTCAAGCCAAGACCATTCCCCTCTGCATACTTTTATGCGTTCTCAGGCAGAGGGGCCGCAATTTATGAAAAAGCTTAGCATGGGTTGTCGTTAAGCTCTTTTCTAGCCTTCTCAACAAGAAAAGATTACCGAGCAAACTTGGTTTCATTCATGCTCGTAAAAGTATCTGAATGACCATCTAGTCAGTATAGGTTTAACCTTTTCTGGCCTAATTGGACTACCAATGGTAAAGAAGTCTCTCATCCCCTACAGGATGGGCAAGCTCTCCTATGTGTACTTTTATCCTTTTCCGGGCACAAGAGACTACCAACGAAAAAGAGCCCCCACTGGAGTCTTCTTCATGCTTTCAGACTCTCTAAAATTGAAAGCACCTTCAAGCATTTACTTTCTCGGGCTCGCCAAAAATCCACGAGATCATACCACAATGGTGTCTCTAGACACCACCCCATAGAAAATAGATTGGCAGCATTCCCCCTTTGGTTTTCCTTTGTTTAGAGTACTTTGTAATGTGTGTTCCTTGGATCCCATCAATATCAAAAGTGTCTACCTCCCCCAAGTATTTCCCATCTGCAGCAACATTCCCGGTATTATAGTTATGATCCCATTCCCATGAGTCAGTTTCATTTGCTGCCTGGTCCACCCTGCCATCATACTCTGAACAAAGGAAGTTTGAGTCTACTGTACTCCCCCTACCCCTATTCAACTCTTTTCGTTCCCCCCCCCCCCCATTCGGTGGGTCAGTCCACAGATTGTCTCATGTCTTTCAGTTATCTCCCTCGCACTTCTGGTCAAAGAAACACCATTGCCTTGACCTGGGGAAGGTCTACCTTTGTCAACGACAACACACATATTCTAGAGGATAGACCCAGAGGTCCTTGTATCTTGGTTTCATTAACCTCATTGATGATTTCCTTGGACCACTTGATAGGAGTCTTTAGTGCCTCTCGGGATGGTTGGTTCTCATGTGCTCGACTCCAACTACATCATCGCATCATTGAGATTCATACATGGTATTGGTCTGTGTAGTATTTGTTCTAAGACCCCAGATGTCCCCTGACTATAGCACATTGATGAGTCTATTCGAGGGACCTAAATAGGTTATGTCCCTTATGATTTCCGGGTTGCATTGGAGACAGTGTTTAGAATCCCCAGCAGTGCTTCTATATAGATTTATGATTAATGCAGCATACTTGTACCATAGAGACTTTGACTCTACATCAGTGAGTCCATACAGCTATGTACTATCCCAGATCCAATAGGCTATAAGTCATAAAAATATAGCATTCCATGAGAATGCCATGGGTCTAATGTAGCAGGTCTTCAGATCAGTATTGTATTCAGCCTCTTAGTGAGGCAATCACTATGTATCATCAGTTGTATATGATCGACTCTTGTATTATAGAGCATAGATCACATTATTCTTTTAACATTGTTACGAGCATGGGGATGCCCACCTCGTTGATATACATGTCACACATTATTTGTATATCACCCATTGATGGGAACCATATTAATATAAAAACCAAAATCCACCATGCCCCAGCCCTGGAAGCACCACCTCTCCGCAGCAAATCCTATGATGGCCATCGTCTTTACGATGAGCTCCTACCCTCACACATCAGGGGACAATCTGTTAACTTGAAAAATCCCTCACTCAGCTCTACATGGACTACACCACCCAAGGACACCCATACATGTCCCTCATTTCACCCCATTGGACCCCCACACCCTCAAAAAGGTTTAATAATGAGCAAAAGGGCTTAAAAACCCCAAAAAAGAGCCTAAATAGTTCTCCTAAAGGCTAAAGCCTCCAAAAAGGGGCTAAAACCCCTCAAATGGGCTAAAAACCGCAAAAAGAGCTAAAGATAGAGTGGAAGGGGCTAAAAGCCCAAAAAGGGGCTAAAGCCCCAACCAGGGGCTTAAAACCCTAAAAATCCCCAAAAAAGATATAAATAGAGGGGTGGGGGTCACTCTCGAAACACTTCTACCTTGCATACTGTTATGCTGCCCGAGTGGATGCATTGAGACCCTTTGTCTCTCAAGCTAGCCACACTCCCTCTCCTCCATCTTCCATTGAGCCATAGCTCTCCCATCCAAGAGAGGTGCTTCTCCAAGCTAGGGAATGGTGGGACATTCCATCAAAGAGAAGGTATACCAATGTTATTTTATGTATTTTCTTTAGTATTTTGTAGTTTTTCCTAACCCATCTGTGTTTACAGGTTTGTTTCCTAACTTGATTTGCAGGTATTTTGTTTTCTAACATGTTGTTTGTAGGTAGCTGGAGCTAAACCCTAACAGTGCTTCCATAGGGGTTTCTAGCCATTTCTCTTCTTTATGTTCTACTTTGCTTTCTGTTTCGTTTTTAATGCATTTCACAATAGGACCCTACCCTTTCGTCCTATAGATGGAAGGTAACCATTCCTTCCCTGTAGCAAGGGAGAAATCCCTGCTACAACTTTCTAAGTGGATCAAGTCAGGTTACCTACATGACCTCACACTCTCAATACATGCATAAACTCAATTAGGGATAAGGCTTCTAACTACCACTATCCAGAGGTTTCATAATATGGTGCAGAAATGGAGAACTTATCATGCTGGCTGATTCATACATAAAACACACATATATAAATGGATAATCATAACAAGGAAAGTACTTATAATTCAAACCATCAACATGCCAATAGGATGACAGCTATCAGACATCAATTAACATGAACAAACCTGAATAACACATTCAAGCATAAGCACAAAACATACAAGAAATGGAAGTTGAACATATAATAACAAAAGAGCTTATATTAGGTCATGATAAATATGAGAAGCTTGATAATAGCTCTTCCAAGGGTACTAGGCCCCAAGGTATATCATTACTAGGTAATTGAACAATATTCAAATCAGCTACTTTATCTTTCAACTTCAGTTGTTGTGATTCTTCCATGTTTAGGTTTTCTTGATCTATATGCATATCAGAGAATTCATCTACTACCAGGAGGAATTTACAAAGCTCATAATCATTCTCAAACACCTTCCAAAATTTCACATTATCTGGTAGGGAAGGTTTGTACTTGACTTGAATATCATAGTTGAGCCTAGGAGGTAAAGGGGGAACAAATAGACTTGCAGAGATAGCAAGGGAATCAGCCAGGTGATTCATAGCCCTAGGTATATATGACAGTTCAAAAAACATAAAGGAGTCTCTTAGTTTCCATACCTCATCCCTATAAGCCTTCAGTCTGACATTTTTTGCTTGAAAGGTGCTGTTGACCTGCTATATAATAAGGTCTACATCTCCAAATATTTTCATGCACATGATCCCCATTTCCTTGGCAGCTTTCACTCCTAACAACAAAGCTTCATATTCTGCTATATTGTTAGTGGTTTTAAAATAAATCTTATAAGATAGATGAATAGTCTCTTTGGATGGAGAGATCAACACTATACCTACACCTATTGAGGCTTGAGTGCTAGCCCCATCAAAATACATGTTCCAGACTGATGTGGTCACTTCTTCGGGCTGCTGATAGATGGGTGTAGTAAGCTGGACTAGTATTTTCTGAGAATCATCTATTTGCAGAATGCATGACCCAAAATATGTGTCTACTACATAGATGGGATGGTTCACTGAATTGTTTTCATTGCTTATCATGTAGGCAAGTTGATTCTCTCTATAAAGCCTCTTGGTCTCCCCTCCAAACATTAGCATTGTAGAATATGTAAGGTTCATCTGAAGGGTACCACCCAACCTTTTACTCCATGATTGAGAAAGTAAGAGACCAAATTTAGGAGGGATATCAACCACTACAATGTCCATCACTATTCCTTTTTAGGGTAGCTTAGATAGGTTTACAACGAGGTCTTTGATGAGGCCCAAGCACTTGACCTTTATCGAGTCAAAGGAGAACATATCATGGTAGGGTTTTGTAATCCTGAGGCCAAGCTCATCCATCACAGCTTTTGGAATTAGGTTATGGGAAGCTCCTGAGTCCAGCAAACAGTTATGAAGAACTTTATCATGGATATTCAAAGATATGTAGAAAGGTGGGCAAGCATCATTTATATCTTCAATCATAGGGCCTAGGGTTACAATAGGTTTATCATCTTGTAGATTGACAAAGTCAGTGTCTATATGTATCTCTGGTTAAAGGGACTTCAATATTGAATATTTGAATGCATCATTTTTCATCGGCTCTATTAATGGGAAAGGGAACTTCAATTTCTAAATCTCTGACTCAAGATTGAAAGAATAATGCAGTTTATTAGGAAACCTTACCTCTTGTAATGGATCTTTGAGTTGGACAGGATCAGGGATTGATGAAGGTACTGGATTTTGTAGTTGTTTATGAATGACAGCCATCTTCTTTGGTGGAACAGTAACATTTTTAGTTGGTATAGTAGGCTGCTTTGCAGGAACGACATTCTTCTTAGGGCGAGAAATCAGCCTAGACCTCAGATTATAACCTCCTTGATCATCTTCCTGATATACTACTTATTCACTGATCTTCTCATCCATTAGGGCTTCCTCATATTCTTCTTGTGTCAAAAAAGAATGTTCAACTTCATCCTCCATGTAGTTGATGTTGTCTTCAGCCTCTCCTTCTTCCTAAATGAACTTTTGTTCTTCTTCTAGTACAACATTCAGAAAGGGAGCTCTGATTCTCTGATCTTCAACCTGATTCCTCTCCCTTTGAAGGATCTAGACTGGGGGGTTACCTCTTCTGTAAGGGACAAAATTAGGGCTTTTGGGAAGAAAATCACTTGTCCCTTTATCCCTCACAGGTATCTTCCCTCGATCTTTTAGCTTTGACATTTAAGTAGTCAAATTATCCAACAATTTGGCCATTTTGTCAATTTTGTTCTCTGATGAAGAAGCCCCAAGAAGGTATGCATTAGAGGAATTTTGGGGTCTAAAATGGGCCTCCTAAGGAAAATAATAAAATAATAGTTAAAATAATAAAATAATATTGATTAATTTTGGAGGAAGAAAGAAAAAAACTACTTTTTGTGTTCATATTTTCGACATATCTCCCTGTGTTTTTACTCAAATTTCGATCGGGAGAGCTTGTTGGATGCAAAATTTGATTCCACATCCAACGAGTACCCACACTGCATACTTTTGACGGACCCCGCTACCCCAAAAACAAGAAATACCTGAAAAAATGTGATGATGATGTCGTTTTTTCAGGTATTTCTTGTTTTTGGGGTAGCGGGGTCTGTCAAAAGTATGCAGTGTGGTTACTCGTTGGATGCGGAATCAAATTCCACATCCAACGAGCTCTCCTGATTGAAATTTGTGTAAAAACACAAGGAGATATGTCGAAAATACAAACAAACAAAAATAGTTTTTTTTAATGACAAATATGTCAATTCAACCATTATGGTTCACTTATTTTATTGAAATTCTATTGGTTCTTGAATTCCAACTCACAAAAACTTATTTTTGCATGTTTTCTTATAAGGCCCATTTTAGACCCCAAATTTCCTCTAATGGCGGGATGTTTCTTCCTATCTATATTTCCCTTGACCTTCTGACATGATACAATGTTAGATTCTACCTCTAAGGCAACATCCTGCATGAGTGATAGGGAGGTAGATCTCCTCTCTCTGAGAAGCAGGAAGAAATTAGAGTCAAAGGCATTTGCATAGGTGATTCTAGTTGAGGTATCAATGGGCTTGATTTTAGCAGGGATCTTGCTGAACCTCTTGTTAAACCTTTTGGTGAAGTTGGAGACATACTCCCCATTCCCCCTTTTCAAGTTGCTAAACTGAGTGATATAACAGAGGTGGTCTCTCTTCTCTCCCCAATGCTTTAGAAAAATGCCATCTAGGGCTTCAATGCCAGCTACTGATCCAGCAGGCAATTCTTTGAACCATTTCCTAGCACGACCATCTAGGCTTTGCACAAAAACCCTAGTCCACACATCTTCTTCTTCTATATTTATGTTCTCAGCATAAGTGTAGAATGCTTCCATGTGTTCTTTAGCTGTAAAATCTCCCTCTCCTGTGAATTTAGGCATGTATTTGAGATAGTCTCCAGTGGGCATGGCTGAGAGAGGGTTAGGTAAATTCAGAGGGGCATACCTAGCTACCAGGATCCTTTCCATTTTGGTCAGAGGGGAAGCCATGTTGGAAATGGGTATGGAAAGGGTGGAAGAAGATACTACTGATGTGGGTGGTAAATTTATCCCAGTGGAGTCACCAGGGATTGGATCTTCAAGCAACAATGCTTGAAGATACCCAAACCCTAAATTTTTCTTATGTATTTATAAATTCCTGAGAATCAAATGTTTCAGCACAAGAAATAATAGCAGGAATATCTCTCAAAATACCTGATGTAGCTTCCTTTTGCAGCACTATTGGTCTGCCTTAGTGAAGCTCCATCTCTTCTCAGAATCTCTTCTAGATCTGAAACAGGTGTTGCTGGTGGCCCTTGAGGGGTTTCTCTGGTACTTGGTCTTCTTGAAGCCACCTTATTTCAATGGAGTCACCAGATAGATGATTACAACTAGAATAGTGTCCAAACTTTGTCTATAATCAAAGAAGGATCTATGTCGTCTCCTAGGGAAGCTGAGCTTCAGTATTCAATCCCCGGCAATGACGCCAATTTGTTATCACTCTAGGAAACTCCTCTAGGTTGCAGCTTGAGGATGCCTGGTAACTTAAATGTTTTTATGGTTTTCTAAGTGGATCAATTCAGGTGACCTAGAGGACCTCACACTCTCAAGACATGCATGAAACTCAATTAGGGATAAGGATTCTAACTACCACTATTCAAAGGTTTGATAATATGGTGCAGAGATGGAGAACTTATCATGCTGGTAGATTCATACATAAAATAGATATATATAAATGGCTAACCATAACAAGGAAATTAATTATAATTCAAATAATCAATATTCCATTAGGATTACAGCTATCAGGCATCAATTAACATGAATAAACCTGAACAACACATTCAAGCATAAGCACAGAACATACAATAAATGGAAGTTGAACATATGATAGAAAAAGATATTATATTAGGTCATGAGAAATATGATAAGCTTGATAATAGTAATGGTCTATAGATCCCCGAATTCGAACCCTTTCTATCACATAAGTCTTAGGCTTTATTGTTGGAGTATCGGTACAACCTCGACATGGTATAACCGCTGCACCTCTGGTAATTCCGTGACGATAGGGCCCTGTGCTGGGTTTCAAATGTTCATCAACATTTGCAGGTTTTGGTGTAATGATAAACCTTACATGGTATCATAGATTATGGTGGGATTAATATCTATCTCTCAAAAACAATATTTTTGATAGATTTCTCCATGAAAAGTGAGCAATAGCTCAAAATTCCAGCACTACACCAGAAGCCAAGGCTTATCACTCAATATCCCAAGTAAATAAGTTGTTGATCAAGCTTGCTTGATTGACTATGTTGGGTGTGATGAAAGCCTAGAATGTGCAGGCTGTCCAACCTTATTTTTCCCTTTCTGCTTTGATTTTTAGGTTTCTACTGGTGAATCATTCACTACAGCACATCCAGATGGCCTCCTCAGCCGATCTCTTGACTCCATACAATTTCCACTCATGGAAAAGTTATATGGAGATTCAGTTGCACTCCAAAGGACTTTTTAGAGTCACCATGGACATTGAAGTTGAGCCTGGATCCACCGTAGAAAAAGCAAGGTTCTTGAACAAGAAGGATGAGGCCTTTGGTTTCTTGTGCCTCTCTATTTCCTGAGACCTTCTCTTCCATATTACGGATTTGAAGACACCGAAAGAAATATGGGACAAATTGGAATCTCTATACGGAAAGCATGATGACTTAAGGGTTTACCAACTCGAAAATGAACTCATGTCTCTCCAACCTTCCAATTTCGAGACTCTGAATGATTTCTTTACAAAGTTCAAGCATACTATTTTACTCTTGAAGCAATGCAATGTGGAGAAGGAGGATGATCAGCTCTTCCTTGCCATACTCTCCAAACTCAGGGCTGATTATTCAATTTTTGTTTCTACATTCCGTGCGGGGAAGCTCACAACCCCTAGATAGAAGATGCCTACACTCAATGCCTTCATTGAGTCCCTAACTAATGAACATGACAAGCTTGTCTAGATGGGGATCATCCTATCTTCCCATGATCAAGCCCTCCATGTCTTGGGACCCAAAGATCTAAAGGGTAAAGGAAAGCAGCAGAAAAATTAGAAAACTAAATTTGATGCAGCATGATGAATCTTCCGGCTCAAGGAAGAACAAAGGAAAAAAGGACAATGGGAAATAAAAAGTCAAGTGTTCTTACTGCAGGAAGGGTTTTCACCCTGAACATGCTTGCACGAATAAAAATCTTGATGAAGCAAACTCTCTCCTTGAGAGGAATCACATCAATCTTTCGGAGGAGAGATCACCAAGATCGAGAACCACAACATGAGAAAGGTCATGCCCTCATGGAAAGCAATTAGAAGTCCAAAGCACTGCTGATTGAATCTAGAGCTTTGAATCACATGATGGCTGAAAAATATTCCTTTTCATCCTTGGAGACTGGCAAATCCATCCCCATCCACATGGGAGATGACTCCACCACCATTTCCAAAGGACAAGGTACTGTAGATTTAGAAAATGGTTTTTTCTCTAATGTTTTGTATGTACCATCTCTAGCAGCAAATATCCTTAGTGTTTATCAGATGACACATATAGGAATTCCTAAGAGAGTCTCTTTCAACCCAAATGATGTTGAGATAACATAAATTGCATCCAGGAAATTCATTGCTAAAGGCCTTGCAAACCATCATGCAAAAGCCTATGAGTTCTCTCACTTTGTTGCGGATGCAAAGCCCACCGCTCTGCTAACTCATGGAAATGAGGTTAGTAGGCTGTGGCATGAGAGGTTTGGCCATATTAATTTCAAATATTTGCAGCAATTATAGAAATACTCCATGGTTGAATGCCTCCCAGTCATCAAGGAAACCACAAGAATTTGTAAGGGCTTTGTGGTTGGAAAACACCCTGAGCACAAGTTCGATGGGGAGAAGACAAACCGAGCTACAAGAATATTGGGGATGATACATTATGATATCAGTGGTCCAATGCCTATCACATCCATGAATGGATCAAGGTACCTCCTTACTTTTATTGATGATTTTTCAAGGTATACATGGGTTTTCTTTCTCAAAAGGAAATCAGAAGTATGTGAAAAATTTTCTGAATTGAAGGCCTTGATCGAAAATGCCTCTGGGATTAAGATCAAGATATTGAGATATGATAATGGAGGGGAGTATGTCAGTAATTAGTTTCTGTACATATTCTCTCAAAGTGGTATTCAGGTCCAGCATTCAATTCCCTACACTCCCCAGCAGAACGGAGTAGCATAAAGGAAGAACCGGTCTCTCAAGGATATGACCACATGTATGTTGGAGTCAAAGAAGATTGCTGAAAATTTGTGGACTGAAGCCATGCATGCTACAGAATACATTCAAAACAGGGTACCAAACTCATTTTTGAAATTAAAGACTCCTTTCGAAGCATACTTCAGACACAAGCCAGATGTGTCAAACCGACGGGTGTTTGGGTCCACTGCATGGGCCCAGATTCCGCTTGATAAAAGATGGGCTTTGCAACCGCAAAGCATAGAATGTATGTTTATTAGGTATATTGATGAATATAAAGGATTCAAGGTGCTGGATATCAATACCAAACAGATCATCATTGAGAGAAGTGTCATGTTCGATGAGCCTCTTTAGGAGGTGGAACTAGTGAAGGAGAAAACTGCAAAATTTCCTTCCTATTCTACTGAATATTTGCATGATGAAATTGGGGGTGATGACCTTGATTTGGATCCTCTAATTTATGATATCAGTGTGCATCAATCATCAGATCCTGAATCATAACCTGAAGTGCAAAATCATCTTTCTACATGGGCCCAACAGACACTCTCCTCCGCAGGAGAAAACATTGGAAATCTGGATGATCCAAGGAGAACCCGATCTGATTTCCAAAGAGTAGGTATTGCGCTCTGTTATTCTGATAATTTGCTATAAAAAATTTCTATTTGATGATTATTTCAGATCCAAAATCCTACTACCATGCTCGAAATGATCCGAGATGGAAAGTTTCCATGGATGAAGAGATGTATTCTCTTCAGAAAAACACTACTTGGGAGCTAGTTTCTCTTCCTCCAGGAAGGAAATTGGTTCAATGCAAGTGGGTGTTTCAAACAAAGGTTTCTGCTATTGGAAGAACCTACAAATATAATGCAATTCTGGTAGCAAAATGTTTCTCTTAGATCCAAGGAGTGGAATACCATGAGACCTTTGCACCGGTTGCAAAAATGGACTCCATCCGCCTTGTTTTGGCTATTTCAGCATCCAAGCACTGGGAGGTGCATCACATGGATGTTAAGTCAGCATTTATGCATGTATATATTCATGAGGATATATACATGAAGCATCCTAAGGGATAAATCACCGATCCATATTTGGTTTGCAAGCTAAAGAAGTCACTATACGGGTTAAAACAGGCCCCAAGAGAGTGGTATTCCAAGATGGATACCTTTCTTCTATTGCAAAACTTTTAGAGATGTATATCAGATCCAAATGTGTATTTACAGAAGCATGGTGGTAATATAATTATCATTGTTTTATATGTTTATGACTTACTGATCAAAGGTAGCACAGTTGCCTCCATTTCAGCCATCAAAACTACTCTCCACAATGCCTTTGAAATGAGTGATTTGGGCCTTCTAAAACAATTTTTGGGGCTCGAAATCGAGCAGAATTCTAATGGGATTATGGTTACTTAGTCCAAATACACTTCATACCTGTTAGTGAATTTTAACATGTTTGAATTTAGGCCTGCACCATTCCCTTTCCTTTCAGGGATCAGCCTTGAAGAAGTAAAACACACACCTCCCATGGACTGCACTATCTATCGACAGTTGATTGGTAGCTTGTTGTACTTGACACATTCAAGGCTTGATATTTGTTATGCATTGAATGTTGTATCAATATACATTTATTAGCCTCATGATATTCATGGGAAGGAAGCCAAGAGTATCTTCCAATATATTCAGGGAACCAAGTCCTACGACATTCACTGTGCTGTAGATTCCAAGCTAGAGCTGGTTGGATACACAGATTCCGATTGGGCAGGTGATTCTATTGATCGAAATTCAACTTCCAGATATTTATTCATGTTTAGTGGTGGCCCCATTTTCTGGTCAAGCAAAAATTAGGCTACCATAGCACTATCTTTAGTAGAGGCGGAGTATCGAGGAGCGGTGAATGCTTGCATCCAAGCAGTTTGGTTGCAAGGCATTCTTTCATAGTTTGATCTTGGTAGTACTTTGTCCACTATCCTATTTTGTGACAACCAGAGTGCTATTAATATATCCATGGATCCAGTTACCAGGAAGAGGACCAAGCATGTAGAGATTCACATGCACTACATCAAGGAGCTAGTGCATGACAGGACCATCATTTTGCAATACTGCCCGACTGATGAGTAGATTGCAGACATATTCACCAAGAGATTTTTAGAAAAGAAGTTCACTTACCTCTGTTCACTGTTGGGGGTGAGTTCATCAGGGTGATTCAGACTACTTTCAGTGTTCAGCTTGAGGGGTGGTTTTTCCCACTGGGTTTTCCCTCTTTTCCTCACTTAGTTTGTTTTGAGCATTGTTTTTAGTTTCAGCATTGTACAGGGTGACCTATGGCCTTAGTTGCCGGGGCCCTAGCATTTTTATGCATCTATGTTTTCTAAATCTTCCGGAGTATAGCTTAAGGGGGGGTGTTGGAGACATTTACCACCATCAATTCCCCCAATTTACACTGGAGGTGGGGTGTTGGAGTATCGGTACAACCTCCACATGGTATAACCACCGCACCTCTGGGAATTCCTTGACGATAGGGCCTTGTGCTAGGTTTGAAATGTTCATCAACATCTGCAAGTTTTGGTGTAATGGTAAACCTTACATTTATAGCCTTTACAATAATATTCAGATCCTAAAAAATTGGATCTCATTTACTAAAAATAGACATAATAATTGTTTTTGCAGAATTAGGTTAAAAACCCTATTTTTAACTACTAGTCTATCTACTTGGAGAACTCGTTCACTATTTGAATCTTTTGATGACTGCAGTGAGTACTGGGAATAAACTGTAACTGGTCCTCTACTAGATAAGTCATCATTTGCTAGACAGTTAGTGTTTGTGACCCTTTCTTCCTTTATGTAACTATAAAAATGGAGCATACCTTCCCTAATGGTGTTCTTCAGTGCCTTTCATCTTTTTACTTCATTCCTGAGCTAGTTATGTTCGCCCAAAACTAGTCCTTTGTGCCAAAATTTGATCCTATGCCTCTTTCTGCTTTCGGTGTTTAAGGGATCAAAATGACGGATCTATTAGCTGCCGAAAGAGTAGCTTTCGGTGGCTAATGAATCGCTTCAGTGTCTGCCTAAGCCATTGAAAGCTCTGTTTTTGCAAAATTTTAAGAAACCTCCAAAATTACGCTTTTAAGTTTTGTTGCTTATCTACTGACCTTTATTCAGACTGCTCAATGTTTGGAAGGTTAGCATCATCCTGGCTTGATTCTAGATTCTGAAGTCTTACTACTACTTCAGCTAGGGTTTCCAGTGCAAAATGAGTGCTAGGGTTTGGTCTGGAATTCTTCACCTACAGCCTTAGTAGCCTGATCATCCTGTACAACCTGGTGTTGTCATTCATGTATCTCAGGTTTCTTCTTTTCAGTAATATATACATTCCTCTCATCTCCAGGAAATAATTGTGCAATTGCTTATTCCTCTTGGTCAAGATGGCATTATTCCTTTTTATCTCTCTTTCTAAAACTTCCAGCTCATACACTTGTCTCAACAATTGGTTTACTTTCTGTGCCCTGGGCTTTCTCGAGGAATATTTTTCCATTGGTTCATCTTGATATTTTGGTGTGGGTGATGGAAGTTATTCATTTTCTGCTACCACCTACTCTATTAGGTCAGCACCTTCCTCCCTTTCTTCTTCTGAATCTGAGTAGGGCAGGTTCAAAATCTTTCCACTATGTGTTGTGATTTCCTTGCCCTTTTACTGAAGTATGGGTTTCTTTTAACCTACTTGGTTTTAGAAGAGGAAGGAGGCTTCTCTACTATTGTTGGTGAGATAGCCCTTCTTTTCCTCTTTCCACTCCTAGGGGTGCTAGATTTCTTCAAAGGAGACTTTTCCTTCTCTTCTGGTTGTAGGCCTATTTCAAAACATTCCAAAATAAAAAATGTGTCCATGCCATATTTCTCCTATTCAACAATTATTGGATAAGGAGTTGTATAAGGCCATGGTGAGACAACCTTCCAACAATCTTAGTTGGTTGATCCTTCACCTAGTGTGCCATTTTTCTAGGCTCCTTTGTAAGTAGAAAAGTAAATTCAGTGGGCTCTTTCCTGTGAAGTGGTTCATTAGTTTGAAATGATAAATCATGGACCTATTGTATCTACCTTCACAAGTTATATATACCACAATGGCCTTCACTAGTTGCCACCTCTCTTCTAGCCAGGTGGATGGAACACTTTTCTTCCACACCACCTCTCTATGTTTAGGCTTCAAAGAAGATATGAACTCCACATCTTTTGTAATAGTGGTTTTTAACCACTTTTCCCCAGTTCCTGGGAGTTCAGTCACCTCTGCAATTAGGGTTTCATCCACCATGAATTCCTCCTTACCTATCAGTGCCTTGGAGCCATCAAAAGAGAGGGAAAATGCTTCAGCCACCTACTGGTGTGAACCTTGAAATTTCTCACAAAATTTGTAGCAGCCTGCATCTTTGAAGAACTAGCAGACTTTTGGATGTGCTTCTAGGTAGATGATGTCTCATAATTCTTTCCTGAGAGTAGGCCCTCCTTTCTTCATTTGCTAAATGTGCTCCTGAGTGCCAGCAAAAAATTGAATTCAAGTTCTTTGGAAGAGGTTAGTAGGATGACTTTCAGAGGTGGCTTTTAGTGGTGAGGATTCATGCAATCAAGGTGGAGTGTACTGGAGGATAGGGCACTAATTATGATTGTTTTAATTTGCTTGAGAATTTCTTGAGTAAGAGGATGATGGCCTTTGGTGATATCTTAGAGACCACTTTCCCAACAATCATTTTTAATTCAAACTTGATATTCAGTGGAGATTTTATGTAGTTCGTTGGACATATGGAGGGAAAACTAGGGTTTTGAATCACATTGGTCATCATCAAATAAATAACAACCTCATCAGTCATTAGCTTACTCCTGGATGCAGTTTCCCTATCCTTTCGGTGGTTTATCGTGCCTAATCATGACCTCGCTTGCGATGATGGGTTAGATTTGATGGATAGGTAACCGTTTCCTCTTTCAGTCTTTTCGGTGGTCAAGAGAATTCAGGGTTTTGTCTACTAGCTTCCGAAAGCTCATCTTTCGGTGGCTAATGAACCGTAGACATGTTTTCCCAAGCCACCGAAACTTTATTTCCAAACGGTCTTGTGAAACACGCTTTTGGCAAATGATAGCCTTTTCGGATCTCATCATTTAACTACTAAAAGGAAGGCCTTTAGGTGGCTAATCAATCATCAACACTTTTTCCTAAGCCAACAAAACTGAATATTCCCCAACGCATTTCATTTTATTTCAGTGGTTAATGCCCTCCTTTGATCGCTCGCTAAAATTCCAAAACCAACGCTTTTTGGTGGCTAATGAGTTGTTTGAAAGTCTCTCCTAAGCCACCGAAAGTCCCTTTTAACAAATAACCAAATGAGCCATCTTTCGGTGGATAACCACGATCATTCGTTAAACTATTAGCTGTCAAAACCAAAGCTTTTTGGTGGCTAATGAGCTGTTGGAAAACTCGCCTAAGCCACCAAAAGCTAAAAACTTTCAATTTTATCAAATATTGAAATACCAAAGATCCTCAATTTGTTAGTCACCTTAAAATCTTTCATAATATGACTTGAAATCTTCATCCTATCAAAAATAAATCTTCTGAGTGAACTTATTGAAAAATAAATTTATTTTGGGAGATAACAGGTCCATTTAGTGACAAGCTTGAATCCCATGATGGCACCTTGCACATGGCATTCCATTAGAAGCCCTAGTGCCTTGATGAAACCCTATGAAAACATGGAGGACACACTGCCATGAATTTTAAATGATGTGGTTGATGTTGAAGGATGTTTTAAAAGAAAAATAATAAAAATACATAAGTTTGACCATTGAGGTGGTAAAAAAAATAATAAAAATACATAAGGTTTGACCATTGAAGGGGTAAGAAGTTTGAAGTCCTTGGTCATACATATGGCTTATGTGGTGGACACCCTATTACATGGAAAATAAAATACATGTAATTCTTTGGTAAGGTTTGACCATTGAAGTGGTAACAATTTTGTGTGACAATTAAAAGTCAAATTAAAAATTCAAATTACAATTTTTAATTTAAAAATAAAATTCTTAGCACTCCTACCTTTGAAGACAAGTTGGCCGGCATGAAACGTGTCCACTTTAATGTGTATATCAACAAATGCAAAAATAGTTAATGATGGATGTAGAGAAGTGAATTCATGGATATTGGTCTGATATTTTTTTGTAGCAGCAGAGGAGTAGTTTGTTTTTAGAGAGAAATTTTTGGGCATATTCACTAAAATTGGCATAACTTTCTCTTGTAGAATCAAAATTACAAAATTCTTGGCTCGTTGGAAAGCTTGTTACAAGAGATATGTGATGACATTATCTAGAGTTTCTTTTTGTTTTTCTAATTTTTTTCATAATTTGATCTTCGAAAAGGCATGGTTCATGCTTTTGGGTTTCTCTTGTGATGTCACGTGTCTCTCATGGATAGAGTTCATATTTGATCTTAGTATGTGATCCTCTATATTGGTATATATATTTGGAGTCATTATGGAGGATATGATGATGATTTTGCATAATAGTATTCTATGATATGATACACTTTATGATTATAATGCATGTGATAATGATGTACACTCTATGATGTTGATGGACTCCTATACACTATGATGTATACTTGATGATGACGATGTATAAATGGTGCACACTGAGACGATGATGATGTATACCCTATGACAATAATGCATACGTATGATGATGATGCATGTCTTATGCTCAGTGAAAGTAGAGCAGAATTACTTGTTCATTAATTGTGCACTGATGAGGTGTACAATGATGTGTACATGAGCATATTTACTAGCTTGACCAACAGTATTAGTGCGCATAAAATAATGACCAGCAGTGATGAGAAAAGTTGGTGTGCAAAGATACTTGAGAAACAATGATGAGCAGTAGTGTTGAGCAGCAGTGACGAGAAACAATGATGAGCAGCAGTGATGAGTAGTTGTGATGAGAGGCATTGTTGAGCAGTAGTGATGAGAAACAGTGGTGAGAAGCTTTGCAAACCTGGAAGTGTTGCAGCAGTGATGAGAAAAAGAACATTAGTGTTGACCAGTAGAGTGATGAGAAAATATTGACCAGCAACGTTCATGAGTTGGTTGAGCAGCAGAGGTTAGTTCAGCAACATAGGTTGGTTTTGCAGCAGAGCCATATGATTGCTTGCAAGAAAAATCTTACACTTGAGGACTGGATTCATCAACCCTTCTTAGTTGGAGCTAATAAAACGAGGTTGGGTTATGTTATAAGAGTTGGTTCTCTTTTTAATAGTTGATGTTGATTGTAATCGAGAAGATTGTAGTCTTCCATGTACAATAAATAAAAATCAAAATTCCATATATTCTTGTGTATATTTTGATGTGATGTTGTGCTTATGACTCATGATGAATTTGATTATGAAATTAATGATATAATGAATGATATGCTCTGATTGACTAACACAAGGTAAGAATATTAACATTTCTCACACACGGATTCACTCCCCTCTTAGTGTGGCCATTATGTCCAACATGTTCGATATATACTTATTCTTCTATCAATCCATTTAAGAATGTTTTCTTTACATCCATTTTGTGTAACATCCACTTCATATTGGATGCCAAGGAAAGAATGGTTCTAATTGAGGTGTACCTAGCCACTTTTACAAAGGCATCCTCATAGTCAATTCCTCCCTTCCGGGAGAATCCACGGGCTATGAATCTTGCCTTGTACTTCTCTATACTACCATCTGTTGAATGCTTTGTCTTAAAGATCCATTTCGAGGATACCATTTACTTGTACTTTGGTCTTTGTAGTATTTCCCATACATCGTTCTTTATAATATATTGGTATTCCTCAACCATGGCATCTACCCATTCCTTTTGCAATGCCCCATATTTTGACTAGGCGTGTTTATTAGTCAAACATATTGTATTGTGTTTGGTTATTGTCTATTGGACTCAACTAGATTGAGTAAACTGTGTTTTCGGCATGTTATACCTGATTATATGTTTCTACTATGTTTATGATGTTACCATGCTTATCGTGATACTATGATTATGATGTTACGATTATGTTTATGCGATTACTATGTTGTAGTTATCATGAGATTCCTTTCTTTCATAATGACAGTGTATGTTTAATGGTCATCCTTTATGAAATGTGATATATATGATGTGTTACATGAATACCAACCCATGATGTGATCGATTTAATGATTTTATTTGATGAAAGGAAATGGTGTCGATAATGTGGACCGGCTGATGATTGAATGGAGATATTGTTATAATATATGTTTGCAAAGTACTAATCTGCATGACATAGGGGCTATGTAATAGTCAAATACTTGATATGAAGTGTGGTGTAGTGCATATTTTGTAAAGAGCCTTATTTACCGTATTGATGATACGATGAAACATTCCAATAATACCAATAGCAACACAACATGGTTTTTATAAGGTATTGACCGAGGGTGTTGAGAGGCATGGATGCATGTTCCACCTTACGTTTATATGATACCTGAGGTTGTTGGAGGGCCGTGCTGAGTCATGCTCCCCAAGTTGTTGTGATGATGATGATCTGATGTCTCTTAGGAGAGACTAGGTTTTTTGTTCAACCGACACTATCGCTCTTAGGTTCTTATGTGGTTAGGTCGGTGAAGTCGAAATCCACTTATATACTAGCACGGGAGGATAGGGAGGATGTGGACATAGGTTAGGATGGGAGGATGTGTTAGTTAGTACTATTGAGGGATGGGTATTCCTTGATACTGATTTTGTAATAGTAAGTATCCTTTCTTGTACTTGATTGATTAAACTAAATAGAAAAATAATGATATGAAACCTTATAAGGTTAAATGATAAAATACCTAATGATGTTTAGTAATGCTATGCTATATGTATAATTTTTTTGTTGCATGAAGGATTATAATTAGTAGTTAATAATTTATGTGTTAATATGATGTATGTTTTTAGTACATGTCGAACCCATGCATACACTAGCCATGCATTCACACTTTTCACATGTACGCTAGTATCAATATGAAAAGAGTTAACATGTTGAAAAATCAGATAAGTTGTAGTAGGTAGATATGTTAATTATGCATTAATCAAATTCAGACAATGAATGTTAAGTTATTGGACATGTGTAAAACAAGTCAATTAATCTATTCATTAACTATATATAAACATTGTAATAAGAAGTTAAGATAAGTGTTGTTAGCATGAAGTTTCGTTGATAAAATTTAACCTTGGAAAATGGTACTATTTAAGTGTTAATCTTGATTAATTAAACCATTAAACATACCTTGTCTATAGATAAAAGTTTATTAAATAGTATTAGGATACTTAACAATTAAACAAATAAATGTTGACCATGTTATTGATCGACAATTATTATTATTATTATTATTACTATTTAATTTATTATTAAACTAAAATTACTAATAATAATCTATCCGTTATGAAAGTCATGAGTGAAAATGTTGAATTATTCCATTACGAAGTTAAATATTATAAAGGTGATTGATCAAAGGGGATTATTAATTTATTGAAAGTATTATTAATTTAATAATTTATAAAGGTAATGTTAATTTACTGAATTAACCGATTAAGATAGGGATCATTGCAATATATATACTAATAAAGTATTGCCATGTCAGACACATGATCTGAATTAAATAGCAATCATGTCGACACTTTTCAATCGAAAACGGTGGTTTGGTTAAATTATAAATCTCATTGACATAAAGCTATCATATTTTATTCATTGATTATTTAAACCTTAATTGCAAATTAGAATATCATTTGTCGAATCTCGGTTGGGTGATTAATAAATACATAATCAACCTCATCATTAATTAAGTCAATCTTTTTATTTTATCCTAAAAATATTAAAGAAGAATCGGTGATAACTTTATAGTATTTAACATGTCTTTGAATAAAACAAGTCATGATTATCTTGCATTAAAATAACAAAAATAAATTCAAATCAAAATGGGAAGACTTAAATAAGCATTTAACCATTTGACTTGCCGAGAGGACAGGAAATCCTACAACTAATATTATAATTATTTCTTCCTCGGTTAGTGTAATTATATAAGTTGATGATTTAAAATTCCTATAATGTTGAGGGCTAAGGCGTTGGAGTGATACAGAAGGCTAATAAAAGTGGAAAATGGTATATATGCGAGAGTTTGGAGTATTATTAGGGGGGGGGGGTGGTTTTGTAGAGAGGAGATGATGTGGGTTAGTATGATTTTGTAGAGGAGGGATTTCAAGGAGGGGGTACAACTCGATGGTTGGAGGAGGGGGACAACTCCAAGGAGGAAGGGAAATTCAAAAGAAAGTTAACTGGGAAAACTATGTTATTGATGAATGGATATGGGAAATATTTTGGAGAATTTTACCAAGGTAAGCTTCTCTCAGTATTATTCTATTGTGGGATCGGGGGATAGGAAACTCGTTGGTTACCTAGGGTCAACACGATAAGTGTTGGTTGCAGGGTGTTTTATTAGTTTGGTCACTAAGACTTGGTCCAAGAGGAACTTCTTGGTCAAAAGGGGTTTGCAAGAGCTACCTAAAATTCCTTCAAGCCTACATTATCCAGGTATTCTACTTGTATAGATTTATTTAGTCATTTACATTTATAAATGTCAATGCAGAAATAAATAATGGATGAAACATGGCATCCAAAACCTGATTTCTAGATCGATGTAATTATTTCATTTTTGACAATTAGAATACTATTATATGAAAAAAATTACCAAAATAGAGAGAACTGTAACAAAATATTGATGCATAAATAAAACTCAAATTTATCATTAAACCAAGCTTTAAATGAGTTATTGTACATCAAAATTGACTTAATAATTGATTTAGTGCCCTTAGAAAGAACTACACTTTCTTCTTTGTTTATTCTTCAAATCATGATGGTTCTTTATCAATGATATCACACATAAAAGCCACATAACTAGGGTATGGATTTGGCTTATTTCTTTCCTTGTTGGTTCCTTCTGGGACACCATGCCTTTGTGCATCTTTAATTACTTCACGAGCCTAGAAAAACCTTCTTTTGCGTGAGATAATTTCACTAGAAAAATATTCAGGTCTCTGAGGTTCTGTTATGTCATGATCCTCAACCATCTATTCTTCCTCTTCATTTATGACTAGTTTAGGAACTTTTGCATCTCTAGGAGTTTCATGCTCCTCTTTGTCTTCCTTATCTTTTCTTGATTTTCTTAAAGTTGTATCTTCGTCAAAAGTAAAATATATGCTTAGTTCAATTTGATGATATCCTAGGATATAGATTAGATAAGCTTTTGATTTCTCACTATATCCTACAAATAATCCCTTATTTCATGAAGGGTATAGCTTTGGTATTTTCTCCTTGGGAATGTGAATATATATCGGACAACTAAATATTTTTAGGTGACTGACTTTAGGATTTTCTCTTGTAAACATCTCTTCTAGAGTCTTGTTCCCAAGGGCACTATGGGATATTCAATTCTATACATATAATATTATTTTGACTACTTCTTCCCATAGGTAAATAGGTAAATCTTGATCATGGATCATAGATTTCACAACTTCCATGATAGATCTATTATTTCTTTCTGCCACACCACTTTTATTATTATTATAGGGAATGGTGAGCTCCCCCTTAATCCCAGCTTCGTTGCAGTACTCGTTGAATTCACTTGATGCGAATTGTCCTCCATTATATGATATTAAGATCTTGATTCTCTTTTCAGAGAGGTTTTCTACAAGAACCTTAAACTCTTTGAACTTGAAAATACTCCATCCTTCTTCTTCAAGAAATAGATCCAAGTTTTGCGAGAGTATAAAGGAAGCATAGTAAAAAGACCCACTTAATTAAGTAGTTTACATTGGCCCACATACATCTAAATGGACAATGTTTAATATCCCTTTTGCTTTGTTGTCACTATTTGGATAAGGGTTCTTAGTATTCTTTCCTTGTGCAAATCCTTTGTACACTCCTTCATGATTTATCTGAATCTTTGGTAAACCTGTCATAACCTTGCTCATAATTGTAAATGCTTTGTAATGAATATGAGCAAGTATTTTGTGCAATAGATCACATGGGATTATGGTAATAGTCATCAATATTCAATATATATGTCCCTTTAATCTATAGAGTCCTCCTTCTTCAACTCCAATCACTATTACAACATCTATATTTTTCATTTTTTCCACATGAGGACATCTCCATCAACAAAAAAAACTCTAAAACCTTTGTTATCTAAGGCTGAGATAGAAAGGAATTCTTCTTTAATCCTAGTACATACATGACATCCTTCATCATCATGGAATTTCCAAAGTCCAACCTATAATATTCTTCTCCCATTCCTTTGATGATATATTGATAATCATCTCCAAGCATTACCTTGTGTGGGGAATCCTTTTATACAAGACATTAGAGTGATTCTGTGCCATTCCCCAGTGAGACTGAACCTATGAGTGCAGATATCAAGACATATTCTTCACATGGATCTTCATTTTCCTTAGTTCTTTCCTCATCTTCTTGATCATTGTCTTCAGCACCATGGGATTGGAATGTTTTGTTCTTCTTTTGTTTTTCCTTCTTGAGAAAATTTATAGCAATGTGTCCTATCTTATGACAAGTGAAGCATTCATAATTTGAGAATCCTTTCTTTGACTTCTTAAACCATTGATATTTTCTGGGAGGATGGTAATAACTCTTTATCTTGTTCTTGCATTTGGTATGGACTGCGAAAGCTTGATCCTCATTTTCATTTAGATTCTCTTCTATGGTTGTTATTATTTCTTCTTCTTGAACACAGTATTCACATAAATATTGAAACTTGCTCAACCTTCTTCTTGAACAAACTACTTGAATAAAGGATTCCCAATATCTTGGAAGACCATTCAAGGTGTTCATTACAATTTATTATTCTTCAAAAATATCACCAATAGCTTCCAACTGCTCCTTGATTTGAGCTAATATTATGAATTATGATTCCTCCCTTGTCCCCAAAAAAATAATTTCCAAATAAGACTATTTGCAAATAATGTTTCACGAACCTACTACTTCCCTAGGTTGAGATGGAGACATAAATTTTGTAATAAGGGCTATGGGAACCAAAATAACTTTAGTTTACCATATTGACATTTAAATGGGTCACATAAATGATAAATTATAAGAAAATAATGTGTCATGGGTTCATGAAGACACTTCAAAGCTTGTGGAGCCTTTGGGTGACTAGATTCCCCGCACACTTGGCATAAAATTCATCCAAATTCGAAAAAATGGGTAATGTAACATTATTGGATGGCTATGTTGTGTCAAATTTAATATAATTATCCAAGGAATTCAAATTGGTAAAGGAAGGTCACTCATATGGAAGAGGAAGAGACTAGAAGACAAGGTGTGCCACTTGGAAGGAGATTCTATGCATTCTATGACAACAAATGATGGAAGATTCTATGACAAGTATCAAAACTTCAGACCTGAGTTCTGAAATATGACAAATCTGACATGTCATGTCTAAAAATATCCACCAAGAGGTTGAGTTTTGGAGTTAGAGGAATCCATTCGAATTGTGGATAGAATCGGAGCATGAAGTGGAAGACAAGTGTCATGAGAATTACTAAACCACTAATATGAGTTGGATGAATCTAGTGAAGGGAAATTCAAACTTAGGAGGCCGCATGAATTTAATAAAATGACGTCATTAGGAGATATTTTTCTTGTCCATTGCACGGTGCATGTTCACTTTGCCTGCTTGTGAACCAATTTGAGGGAGTTGGATTCCTTTCCAAGTTGGTTGATGGAAAGGAAATTCATAAATCTCATGGGATCTTAATGAAGTAGTTTTATTTTTAGGTTGAAGGTCTGTACAGTCGAATTCTCATCTATCTCCCTATTTTCTCATTCCTTCTTCTCCATTCCCCCACACTCTCATTTGATGGCACACTTGTTGGACTGATTCTTGCGCCTTGCTGAGGATAGTTGATGCCAAAGATTTGATACATGATTCATGGATATGTAATATCATACACATTATCTCCGTAATTCAAAATAATATAAATATATGTATGAAAGGCTCGCATTCCCCATGCTCTTGAATAACTAGCTTTCATGGATTTTGCTTCAATACTAAAGTAGCTTTATATCAAATTTGTATGAGGAAATTTATATGCGTTTTATGATGATTGGGAAGTAATATATGATGTATGACTCTGTAATATTATTTACACATTCTCTATAAGTCTAAATATCGTAAAAACATGTATGAAAATCTTGCATACTCATGCCCTTGTATCACTAGTCTTCATGGATTTTGGCTACAATCTTGAAGTAGTTTTATACCATATTTTTATGAGAAATAATCCATGAGTTTGAGGATTTTGTGACAGCCATAAATTATGTATTACTCTGTAATTTAATTTTCATAACCTCTATGGGTCGAAATCCAAGAAACTCATGTGTGAAAAGCTTGCACTCCCATGCCATTGAATCACTAGTTTCCATGACTTTGGCTTCAATATTGGAGGAGTATTGTATCGGATTTGTGAGAGGGTTTTTATTTGAGTTTTGGAATAAATTTTTAATCCATATATTAAAACGATGTTTCATATTACTGTTAGAATAATCAACCCATATTTTACCCATTTAGACATTAATTTAATTATTTCTGTCTTATTAGCCTAGTTCATGTGTCCCACCTTGTGGAAGTTGTCTTCTACCTATCCATAGTGGTCAAACTTACCTCATTTGACTCATGTAGCACATGGGAAAGTCCAAGAAATCAAATCTGCTTTATTCCTAGCCTTCTAGGTGCCCTTCTGCTTTTTCTGCTTTATTCCCTGCTTTTTCAGTGTTTTAAGGCAAATAGAAAAGCTAGACTAGGTGAGGTGAACTAGTTTTTTGTCCTCTTCATCCTCCACTCTTTTCTCCATTAAAAAGCATGTATGAGCTGCCATTCCACCACTCTTTATCTTTCCTAATACTTTTTTCTAATTCGTGAGCTCCATGACAGATTTCGGATCAGCTTTTTACACCTATGGGGGATTTGCTTATTTTTAGTAAGCCTGCTTTATGCTAGATTCAAATTGCTCCTCATGCATTCGAATCCCTAATGTATGTTATTTATACAGAAACCTATTATTATATAGGTTTGGCTATTGTACACTGATTTAATACAGTTTAGTGTTCAGCTCCAATTTTCAGTCTCTTTGTGAGTGATTTTGCATGATCAATTGTTAATTGTTGTGAGTAAAATTAATCTATCACCTGGTTCAATTTCCACATGGTATCAAAGCCATTGTATATTGTTATCTATCCTTCAAATTTTTTTTGCAGGTTCGACATCAGTGACTGGGATCCTTCTACTGACAGCTGGGACAGATTTTCTAAGCTATGGATCAATCACAGAAAACTATCTTGACTCCCTTCAATTTATTTGAATGGAAAGCAGAGATGGAGATACTGTTGAGAGAGAAAGGCCTCTACAAGGTGACTATGGAAATAGAAGCAGAGCCCAATGCAGCTGCAAAGAAGATAAAATGGCACAACAGGAGGGATGAGGCTTATGGCCTCCTGTGTCTGAGTATTTCCAGAGACCTCCTTTTCCATCTTGATGGGTTGACATCACCGAATGAAGTATGGGAGAAGCTTACTGATATTTTTGGAAAGACAGATGAGATGAGGGGACATCAAATCGAAAATGAGCTGATTTCTCTGAGTCCAACGAGCTTTGAATCCCTGCAGCTATATTTCTCCAAGTTCAAAGCACTAGTTTTGCAGCTGAAACAGTGTGAGATCGAAAATAAAGATGATCAACTCATACTAGCCATCCTCTCAAAGTTGGGCCCTAATTATTCAGTGTTTGTTTCGACCTTCTATGCCACAAAACTGACAGCTCGAACCTGGAAGATGCCTAGCCTTGCATATTTCATGGAATCTCTCACACAAGAACAGGACAAGTTGGTGATGATGGGCACCATCAAACCATCCAAAGATCAAGCTTTGATTGCTATAGAATAAAAGGTGGATTCAAAAAACAAAAAGAAAGCTAAAAAGCCACCTGAGCAAAAGAGAGACAAGAAACAGTCTCTGGAGGATCCACAAGGTCCCAAGAAGAACTACCAGAAGAAGAAAAATAAAGGTGAAATGAACAAGTGCGCATACTGCAATAAGGGCAATCACTCTGAAAGCTCTTGTATGAAAAAGTATATAGACATGCTGACCCAAATCCTGGAGAAGAATGGAATCTCCCTTCCAGAAAGCTCAAAGAAGAGAGAAGGAGGATCAAGTTCAGATGACAAAGAGAGAGTTCATGCTCTAGTTGCTGGCACGTCAAGCTCACCCAGTTTTATCATTGATTCTAGAGCTTCAAGACACATGGTTTTGACTAAGGAGGCCTTCTCCTCACTGGACAAGTCGAAAGGACCATCTATAGTACTGGGAGATGACTCTCTCACTGAAAGTTTAGGAAAAGGAAGGATAGATCTTGATCATGGTCAGTTCAGCAATGTGTTGTATGTGCCTGGTCTTGCCTCCAACCTCCTATCAGTATACCAGATGACCCACACTGGGTCTCCTAAGAAGGTTATATTCTCCCCTGATGAAGTTGAAATCACAAAGATTTCAACTGGTAGAGTCATTGCAAAAGGAGTTGCGAATCATGCTCAAAAGGTATACATGTTCTCACACTTCCTACCTTACTCAAACCCCTCTGCTCTTCTGATTCATGATAATGAAGCAAGCAAGATTTGGCATGAAATATTTGGCCACCTAAAATACAAATATCTTTCTGATCTTAGCGAAAAAGAGATGGTCATAGGGTTTCCCAAGATAAAATTTTCCAAAGGAGTCTGCCAAGGTTGTATCCTAGGAAAACACCCAGAGCAAAAATTTGAGAGAGCTAGTCATGAGAGAACCTCTGCACCCCTCGAGCTGATCCACAGTGATGTTGCTGGCCCATTCCCTCATATTTCCATGAGTCAGGCCAAATATGCATTGAATTTCATTGATGACTTTTCCAGGTATTGCTGGGTTCACTTCCTGAAACACAAGTCTGAAGTTTTTGGCTTATTCAAAGTCTTTAAGGCTTTGGTTGAAAACCAGTCTAGAAGGAAACTCAAGGCCCTCAGATCTGACAATGGTGGTGAGTATGTCAAGTATGAATTTATTAATTATTGTGCAGATGCAGGTATTCATATGCAGCATTCTATCCCTTACACACCACAGCAAAATGGTGTTGCTGAGAGGAAGAACAGATCACTGAAGGAGATGGCAACATGCATGATGGAGGCCAAAACTTTGCCACCAAAGTACTGGGCCAAAGCTATCAACTATGTAGCCTATATTCAGAATAGGGTGCCTCACAAAAGGCTTGATGGAATGACTCCCTTCGAAGCATGGAGTGGGCACAATCCAGATGTGACCCATTTCAAGATTTTTGGCTCAAAGGCTTGGGCTAGAATTCCAACAGAGAAGAGGAAGGTTTTGCATCCCCAAAGCCAAGAGTGTTTTTTTGTTGGATACTATGAATATTCAAAAGGATACAAACTGATAAATTTGAGCACAAATAAATCCTTCATCGAAAGGTGTGTTCAGTTCGAAGAAGAACCCCTTGCAGCAGTGGAAGTTGGTGAAGCCTCTTCACCACCTGAACCTCAAGAAGTAAGTAAAGAGTTTGTTGAACATGCTGATTCTAATTTGTCTGATGGATATGAGTTTATTGCAGACCCTAACATCCCTACAAGGAAAAAATGGGCAGCCAAAACACTACATGTAGCAGGAGAGCTAGCTGGGGATCCCAATGACCCAAGGAGATCTCAATTTGAGAGTGGTCTGTGCATGAAGGATCCTATGTTTGCTGAAAAATGCTATTTGATGGTGGAGTATGATCTTCAAACATATGAAGAAGCAGCAGGAGATCCAAGATGGCAAACATCCATGAAGGAGGATTTCAGTTCACTCCAGAAGAGCAACACATGGGAGCTAGTGGATCTTCCCCCGGGGATAAAACTAGTATAGTGTAAGCGGGTCTATAAGACCAAATTTGCTGCTGATAGTTCACCACTGAAGTGCAAGGCCAAATTGGTAGCCAAGGGCTACTCACAGGTTCATGGCATAGATTACAATGAGACTTTTGCCCCAGTGGCAAAGATGGATTCCATCAGGCATTAGAGGAAATTTGGGGTCTAAAATGGGCCTTGTAAGAAAACGTTCCAAAATAACTTTTTGTGAGTTGGAATTCAAGAACCAATAGAATTTCAATAAAATGAGTCAACCATAATGGTTGAATTGACATATTTGTCATAAAAAAAAAACTACTTTTTTTGTTCGTATTTTTGACATATCTCATTGTATTTTTACTCAAATTTCGATCAGGAGAGCTCGTTGGATGCGGAATTTGATTCTGCATCCAACGAGTACCCACACTGCATACTTTTGATGGACCCCGCTACCCCAAAAACAAGAAATACCTGAAAAAATGTGATGATGACATCATCATCACATTTTTTCAGGTATTTCTTGTTTTTGGGGTAGCATGGTCCATCAAAAATATGCAGTGTTGGTAATCGTTGGATGCAGAATCAAATTCCGCATCCAACGAGCTCTCCCGATCGAAATTTGAGTAAAAACACAGGGAGATATGTCGAAAATACAAACACAAAAAG
>LPNX011161529.1:128486-182344 GCA_001517045.1 Pseudotsuga menziesii
AAAATGGTACTCTGGTTATCACAATAGATAGTAGTTGAGTACTCTAATTCGAAGCCACACTCTCCAAGTAATCCCTGCAACCATAAACATTGAGTTGCTGCATTAACAACTCCTCTGTACTCTGCTTCTGTAGATGAGAGTGCAATGTCACTCTGTTTCTTGCTTGACCAGCTGATTGTCCCTTCTGCAAGCATGAACACATATCATGATGTGGACTTTCTGTCTGTGCTATCACCTTCCCAATAAATTTCAGTAAATCCAATCAAATCAAGATCAGATTTTGCTTTATAGAAGATCCCATGTGTCCTTGTTCCCTGAACAAAGTTAAGGATCCTTTTGGCTTCTTTCCAATGGATCTCATGAGGCTGATCCATGTATCTAGAAGCCACACTTACTGCATTAGAAATATCAGGTCTAGTATGGGTCAAATACAACAAACATCCAATCAATTGCCTATACAGTGTATTGTTTATCATAGGTGAAGAATCAACTTCTTCCAACTTCACTCCTGAAAGGAAAGGAGTTTTGTTTGCTTTGCAATCCTTCATTTTGAATTTGTTCAGCAAGTCCAAGGCATATTTGGACTGGTGCACCTTGATTCCAACTTTTGTTTGAGCAATCTCAAGCCCCAAAAATTGACTTAAGAGCCCCAAATCTGTCATGGAGAAGGCTTGGTTCATAGCACCCTTTAAGGAAGCAATCTCAGCCTTTGAGCTTCTTGTAATGAGGAGGTCATCAACATATAACACAATGATCATTAATGAACCATTAACTAACTTCAAATAGACATTTGGATCTGATTTGCACCAAACAAAATTTAGTGATAGCAAGAAGCTATCGATCTTGGCATACCAAGCCCTAGGGGCTTGCTTTAGCCCATACAATGACTTTCTCAACCTACACACAAGAGAAGGGTTAGTAGAAAAACCTTGAGGCTGCTGCATATATATCTCTTCAGTGAGATCTCCATTCAGGAAGGCACATTTTACATCCATGTGATGTACCTCCCATTTCCTTGAGGTTGCAATGGCTAAGGCTAGCCTGATGGAATCCATCTTTGCCATTGGGTAAAAGGTCTCATTGTAATCTATGCCATGAACCTGTGAGTATCCCTTGGATACCAATCTATACTTGTACTTCATTGGTGAACCATCAGCAGAAAATTTGGTCTTATAGACCCACTTACACTGGACTAGCTTTCTCCCTGGGGGAAGATCCACTAGCTCCCATGTGTTGCTCTTCTGGAGTGAGCTGAACTCCTCCTTCATGGATGTTTTCCATATTGGATCTCCTACTACTTATTCATATGTTTTAGGATCAGACTCCACCATCAAATAGCATTTTTCACCAAACATAGGATCCTTCATGCACAGACCACTCTCAAATTGAGATCTAGTCCTCTTTGGGTCATTGGGATCCGCAGCTAGCTCTCCTGCTGCATGTAGTGTCTTGGATGCCAATTTTGGCCTTGTAGGGATGTTAGGGTCTACAATAAACTCATCTCCATCAGACAAATCAGAATCAGCATGTTCAACAAACTCATTACTTACTTCCTGAGGTTCAGGTGGAGAAGAGGCTTCTCCAACTTCCACTGCTGCAAGGGGTTCTTCTTCAAATTGAACACACCTTTCGATGAAGGCTTTGTTTGTGCTCAAATTTATCAGTTTTTACCCTTTTGAATATTTAGAGTATCCAACAAAAAGACACTCTTGGCTTTGGGGCTGCAAAGCCTTCCTCTTCTCTGTTGGAATTCTAGCCCAAGCCTTTGAGCCAAAAATCCTGAAATGGGTCACATCTGGCTTGTGCCCACTCCATGCTTTGAAGGGAGTCATAACATCAATATTTTTATGAATTAAACTATTCTTAATATAGGCTGCATAGTTGATAGCTTCGGCCCAGTACTTTGGTGGCAAAGTTTTGGCCTCCATCATGCATGTTGCCATCTCCTTCAGTGATCTGTTCTTTCTCTCAGCAACAGCATTTTGCTGTGGTGTGTAAGGGATAGAATGCTGCATCTGAATACCTGCATCTACACAATAATTAATAAAATCAGACTTGACATACTCACCACAATTGTCAGATTTGAGGACCTTGAGTTTCCTCCCAGACTGGTTTTCAACCAAAGCCTTAAAGACTTTGAAGAGGCCAAAAACTTCAAACTTGTGTTTCAGGAAGTAAACCCAGCAATACCTGGAAAAGTCATCAATGAAAGTCAATGAATATTTTTCCTAACTCATGGACATATGAGGGAATGGGCCAGAAACATCACTGTGGATTAGCTCGAGGGGTGCAGAGGTTCTCTCATGACTAGCTCTCTCAAATTTATGCTCTGGGTGTTTTCCTAAAATACAACCTTGGCAGACTCCTTTGGAAAATTTTATCTTGGGAAACCCTATGACCATTTCTTTTTCACTAAGATCAGAAAGATACTTGTAATTTAGGTGGCAAAATATTTCATGCCAAAGCTTGCTTGCTTCATTAGCATGAATCAGAAGAGCAGAGGGGTTTGAGTAAGGTAGGAAGTGTGAGAACATGTATACCTTTTGAGCATGATTCACAAATCCTTTTGTAATGAATCTACCACTTGAGATCTCTGTGATCTCAACTTCATCAGGGGAGAATATGACTTTCTTAGGATACCCAGTGTGGGTCATCTGGTATACTGACAAGAGGTTGGAGGCAAAACCAGGCACATACAAGACATTGCTGAACTGACCATGATCAAGATCAATCCTCCCTTTGCCCAAAATTTCAGTGAGAGAGTCATCTCCCAGTACTATAGGTGGTCCTTTCGACATTTCAAGTGAGGAGAAGGCATCCTTGGTCGAAACCATGTGTCTTGAAGCTCCAGAATCAATGATAAAACTGGGTGAGCTTGATGTGCCAGCAACCAATTCATGAACTCTCTCTCTGTCATCTGAACTTGATCCTCCTTCTCTCTTCTTTGAGCTGTCTAGAAGGGAGATGCCATTCTTCTCCAGGAGTTGGGTCAGCATGTCTATTTTATTCTTCATACAAGAGCTTTCAGTGTGATTTCCCTTATTGCAGTATGCGCACTTGCTCATTTCAACTTTGTTTTTCTTCTTCTGGTAGTTCTTCTTGGAACCTTGTGGCTCCTCCGGAGACTGTTTCTTGTCTCTCTTTTGCTCAGGTGGATTTTTAGCTTTATTTTTTATTTTTGAATCCACCTTCGAATCTCCAGCAATCAGAGCTTGATATTTGGATGGTTTGATGGTTCCCATCATCACCAGCTTATCCTGTTCTTGTGTGGGAGATTTCATGAAATCTGTAAGGCTAGGCATCTTCCAGGTTCGAGCTGTCAGTTTTGTGCCATAGAAGGCCGAAACAAACATTGAATAGTCAGGGCCTAGCTTCAAGAGAATGGCCAGGATGAGCTGATCATCCTTCTTTTTGATCCCACACCGTTTCAGCTGCAAAACAAGTGCTTTGAACTTGGAGAAATATAGCTGCAGGGATTCAAAGCTATTTGGACTCAGAGAAATCAGCTCATTTTCGATTTGATGTACCCTCATCTCATCTGTCTTTCCAAAAAGATGGGAAAGCTTCTCCCATACTTCATTCGGTGATGTCAATCCATCAAGATGGAAAAGGAGGTCTTTGGAAATACTCAGACACAGGAGACCATAGGCCTCATCCCTCCTATTGTGCCATTTTATCTTCTTTGCAGATGCATTGGGCTCTGCTTCTGTTTCCATAGTCACCCTGTAGAGGCCTTTCGCTCTCAAAAGTATCTCCATCTCTACTTTCCATTCAAAGAAATTGAAGGGAGTCAAGATAGTTTTCTGTGATTGATCCATAGCTTAGAAAATCTGTCCCGGTTGTTAGTAGAAGGCTCCCGATCACTTATGTCAAACTTGAAAAAAAAAATTGAAGGAGATAAATTGATCTACAATGGCTCTGATACCATATGGAAATTGAACCCAGTGATAGATTAATTTTACTCACAACAATTAACAATTGATCATGCAAAATCACTCACAAAAGAGACTGAAATTGGAGTTGAACACTAAACTGTATTAATTCAGTGTACAATAGACAAACCTGTAAAATAATAGGTTGTTGTATAAATAAAATACATCAGGGATTCGAATGCATGAGGAGCAATTCGAATCTAGCATAAATCGGGCTTACTAAAATTAAGCAAATCCCCCATAGGTGTAAAAAGCTGATCCCAAATCTGTCATGAAGCTCACAAATTAGAAAAATGGCTTAGGCAAGCTAAAGAGTGATGGAATGAAAAATCATAGATGATTTTTCAAGGAGAAAAGAGTGGAGGATGAAGAGGACAAAAAACTAGTTCACCTCACCTAGTTAAACATTCCCTATTGCCTTAAAACACTGAAAAAGAAGGCAATAAAGCAGAAAAAGCAGAAGGGCGCCTAGGAGACTAGGAATAAAGTAGAATTGATTCCTTGAGGTTTCACAAGCACTACATGGGTCAAATTTGGTAAGTTGGACCACTATGGATAGGTAATTGACAACTTGCATAAGGTGGGACACGTGAGCTAGGCAAATAAGACAAAAATAATTAAATTAATGTCTAAGGTAGTAAACTATGGCTTGATTATTCTAAGAGGGAGACCTTTTGAGAGATGGATTCAATCTTTCAGATGCTTGGTGTTCATTGAATTTCATCATATAAATTTCAAACCATGCATGTATTAGGATCATATGGGACCCTGGGATCTTTTTTGGTCTCATTGGTTTCAATTTTGGGGGAAACAAGAAACATTGGAGATTTAGTCACCACTTGAGAAGATGATTGTAATTAGAGTAGTGCAATAGTAAGCATGGTGGTTCCTCTTTGAAATTTTTTTGAAATATTAATAAACTCAAAGTTTGGTAACTCAGTGCCAACTTCAAAGAATTATACAGAAGAAAAAAGGAGTCAAAGTTCAGAAAAGGTTTCCAAAATATGGAGGTAAAGATTATTTGTGAAAAAATGGATTTTATGGATTTGATTAATTCTTTTGGTGTTAGTGGTGATGTTACGGGATATATTAATATGAAAAATACACATATATTTATTTTTGGGAACAAAACATTGAAATACATGAGTACCACTACTCAAATTGCAGCTAAAGAAAATTAATGAGCAAAACCATAAGAGAGAACTTGGTGCAAATGAAGGAGTACGAAATGAGGATGCCACTTGGGAATATGGAAATTTTTTGCAGCATACAAAATTGGCATTGCTTGAGGACAAGAAATATTTAGTGGGGAGGATTTTTATGTCCCTAATTAAATAATGTACAAATAAGACTATTTGCAAATAATGTTTCACCAACCTATTAGTTCCCTAGGTTGAGATGGAGACATAAATTTTTTAATAAGGGGATATGGGACCCAAAAGGAATTTATTTTACCATATTCACATTTAAATGGGTCACATAAATGATAAATGCTAAGAAAATAATGGGTCATGGGTTCATGAAGACACTTGGAAGCTTGTGGAGCCTTTGGGTGACTAGATTCCCCACACACTTTGCATGATATTCATCCAAATTCAAAAAAAAGGTGTTGGGTGTTATAATTTCTAAATTAATCCACCCATTCTTTAATTATCAACCGGGTTTGGTAAGATTAGAGTTGACACAAAATATATGCGAAGGTAGAGGGTGTCGTGTAAATATTTTAACAAACAAAAGATCAAAAGATATTTCAAAATGAAAAACTGAGTCAAAGTCCTAAAAATGCACTTATTAAAGTAATTAAACTGGGATAGTACTAAACTAAACAATTGAAAATAAACTTTAAATTGAAGTACAATCAACAATTAACTATTCAAATGGGAAACTAAGGTACACAGAAAACTCAACTTATAAGCAAGTAGAAAACTTAATAAGAAAAGTAAGTGGAAAACTTAATAAAGAAAACTTGATAAAAGAAGCAAGTAGAAAACTTAATAAAAGAAATATCTTTAGGTTCTGTCCTACAAGTTATTTTAACAATAACAAAACATAAAAGAGACAACCTAAAAACATACTAAGAATAACACTTAATCTCACATGTGAACAAATAAATCAATTCAAAAGGAACAAACACAAAACCATACAACAATAAAACAAAATTAGAAACAAAACTTAAGAAACAAAACTCAAGAATAACTTAAACTACATTCAAAGTAAAAGAAGTAAGGAAAATGATAAAACTTTAATAAATAATTTAAAACAACTAAACTCTAACTTGAATGCCAAAAAAAATTGTCATCTAACTATTACAATCAAAGCATAATTCAGACAGTAACAAAACAAAACTAAAAACAATATTAAAACACATAAAAAAATACTAAAAATAGAACTAAGGGATGAATAACAGACTGAACTGTGGGTCTGAAAGGGGTGGATGAATAACAGACTGAACAAGCTGTCTGAATGACAGGTTGTACAGTTAAAATGGTAAAAACTAACCTAAATGAACTAATCTTCAATTGAAGCCATGCAGATGTAATTCTAATATATCAGAACAGTAAATAAAACTATTTAACAACGAATTAACCTTAGACTAATTCATGGACAAAAGGAATCATTGCATATTAAACTAATAAATAAACTAGAAATTAACTTGCATAAATTCAAAATAGGAAAGTAAATTACAGAATTGAATCTATTCGAAATTCATGAAAGCAACTTATTCTACATTCTTGAAAACAAAGACTGAAAGTAATGCTGGAAATGAAATAACTAGAAACAGAATGACTGAAAACAAATAACTAAAAGAAACTTATGCACACATATAACTAATTAACTTTGAAATAAAACTAAGTTAATGCATTACAAAAAACAAATAGAATAGCATTTACTATAATCTAATGGAAGAAAACTAGAAATTAAACTGGACTAGCTAAAACAGAAAAGAAATTAAGCTAAACAAAGAAAATGAACCTTTGGTTGATGAGGGGCCCTCTCAACAATCATGGATGATGC
The DNA here is from genome assembly GCA_001517045.1 of Pseudotsuga menziesii. NCBI lineage: Eukaryota > Viridiplantae > Streptophyta > Pinopsida > Pinales > Pinaceae > Pseudotsuga > Pseudotsuga menziesii. Next base: position 135,434 of record LPNX011161529.1, read on the forward strand.
GTGGCTAACTTATATGTAAACAAAATATTCAACAGCAATGCATACAACTCTTTATTCAGATGGTGGAATAGAAATACAATGTTTAAGAGTAAATCACAGCAAGAACTCTTCTCCTAAATATGCTAACTAACTGATTTTCTAACTAACTTCAGCTCTCTAACAGAGGATGCTTTATATAATGATTTACATAGATGAGAAATTCAACCCTTTAGTGGTCGACTGCTCTATAAATTTAGTCGACTATAATGGAATTTTAATTAATCACAGGCCAACACATAAGCATCTCCCTTCTTCAGTGTGAGACTGGCTCTTTTCACTAGACAACATATGCACAAGTCCCTTCTTCAACGCAACAGGTCTTCAGATGTGGCGCATGACTCCTTCTTCAGTGCAACTATGGAATGGTGGAGACCAATGGAAGCGTACATGGTGGGTCTTCTAGAACGCAGGTTGTTATTTTCTTTAAATGCACAGACTGGTGGTAATTTGGAGTCAGGAAGAGGAGGCCACGAGGGATCCTTCTAGACTGATGTCGCTCCATCCTTTGAATGCGTGGGAAGTGAACAACTTGGTGTTGGGAAAAATCAACGCACTGACAATCCTCCTAAAATGATGATCATGTTATCACCTTTGCGCATGGACAACAAAACCATTTGCAGACTATTCCAATGTTTCAATGCTTGAAATAGGTTATCAACAGCGCGATATGGTTAATGAGCTGGAAGGTGAGCTGTATACGTTGGGCGCAGATCTAGGGAGAATGAAATTTATGTTTGTTGGTGTGCTTCAGGACCAGATTCTATAGCAACACATTTCAACATCTGGAAAACCACCAGCAAGTTTCACGCAACGAGTTAAATGACGAGCTGGACGCCGAGCTAGACATGTTGTGCGAAAAGCAGGATGAATATGTTTTGTGTATTAACTTGGCCCAAAAAGATTATAAAAACTACAAACAATTTTACAAACCAATTAATACATGAAATGCAATTTAATAATGTTATTTTTAATTAACAAAACCATAAAAATGATAATAATAAAATAATTTCATATAAACCTTAAAAAAACTCATACCTGAGGCTGAATAATGATCTGTGTGTCATAAAATTTACAAAAGATAATAAAATATGTGTTTAAACGAGTAATTTATCTACCAAAAATGATAACAAATCTTGGATCAACATTCCCCCAAACTGGAGAAATGCCAGGTCCCACTGAGCAAAAACAGAAAGAAAAACAATTTAGGAAGAAGGAGAACTAGCAGTTGCCTTCAACTTGGCAAATAAAGAATGTAATTTAAAATTCATTTTCTTAATATGTAATTTCAAAAATAACACATCTTTCATGTCACACATTGTATGAAAGTTAAAAATAACTTTATTGGATTTTCAACATTCTTAAAAAAACAATTTTGAGGTTCAAAATAATTTTATCATTTATAAGGTTTAAAATTAATTCAACCATGTCCAAAGTAAAACTTTGGGCAAGTTGAATATATAACATAAATTGTATTTTAAATAACAAAAATATTGATCATTTTCATGCATGATTGGGTAAGAGGATAGAATTATTAACAGTGAAATGGAAAAACCTATTTTCCCAAAAACAAAATTTAGTTAGAAAAATTAATCATAAGTACTATAATATCACCATTTTTCTTAGATCGCTATTTGATAATTCATTTTCCTTCATTCGATTCTTCATATGGTAAGACCATATTGAATTTTGCTTTAAAATATGCTTCAAGTTATAACCAAATTCCATTGTTTACATTCCTGAAAATACTTATCATTTGCTAGAGATAAACAGATTTGTCAAAAATAAAAATAATCTAATTTTTCAAATCCATCTTTCCCCAAACCAAAGAGATGGCATGTCCTTAAGCCATACAGAGAGAAGAAATGATTGTTCCAGAAAAATAGAAAGAATGCTAGCATGTTGTTAAGTATTTGTAAGAAAAAATAACTAATATATGGAAATGGTTCAGAGATGTATATTCAAGAAAAATAAAAAAGTGCTTGGAAAGACCAAATAGTATAATTAAAGAAATACCATAAAAAAAACTAGCCACCCATGCCTCATTGTAAAGATATCCTGTCATTGTCAAGTATTTTAAGTGTGCCTTGGAGTGTGTGATATTTACATCTATGGGTCCCATTTCTAAGATAATGAAATCTTATATATATGCAGAATTAGATGATGGGGGCAAAGTCAACTTAGATCCATTCTCAAATGACATTAGAAACAGTTGGCCATGACAAAAAAAATTGAAATTTTTTTCATATATTATCACTATTTTACGAACTATGTGTATAGTGGTGTATTAACAAGATCTCATTTACCAAATATTGCCCCGCTGCCAGCAAGCCTATTCAGTACCCCGATGGGTTTATCTTGGTACCATGCAAGCATAGCCCTGCTTCCAGCAAGCCTCTTTAGTACCCCGACGGGTTTACTTGCATTTATCGAGATTCCTGTTGTAACGTTTTTACTTAACATTGACCCGCTGCCAGTGGGCCTATTCAGTATCCCGACGAGTTTGCCTTGTATAATTATATTAAATACATGGAAGCCGATTGGTACTAGATCGTGTTAAGTCCTGCTAAACACATAATTCAATTTTTTTTCAAAATAAAGTTATAAGTAATTTCATAATGGCCATACTCATAAAACATGCCAAAAGAGAATAATTGGAAGTTTTCTCTAACCTAACAATCCTTCTTCTTTATGAAAAAAAGCAATGTTCCCCACAGAAAAAAAAGAAAAAAAAAGTCCACTTACTTTTGAGTTATCACCAAAATACTCAAGAGACAAGCTTTGATAACAAGTATAGGATGAACTAGTAATCCATAGGTGAAAAATAAGGATGTGTAAAAAAATATGATAATGAAAATAGGTCTTATCAAGAAACTGTTTAAAAGAATAAATCTGAAATATACATGTCTGAATCAAAATACCAAAAACTATATGAAGCATAACAGAATTGGTTAAGTATGATAAACAAATGATTGATATATATAAAAAAATTATCCGTATAAGATGCAAATTTTGAAAGTACCCCCCAAAAAATATTAAAATACTTGATGAGTTTTTAGCATACTTTCCTTGTCCAAGTAATATTCCGTTATCTACTCATAGAGATAATATACTTGTAATCAAACTACAAAACCACTTGTTAGATGATTCAAATTATTCATAAAGACATAAAAGAAAAAGAGTCTTGTGTAGACAACCTGTTAGAAATGACTGTTATTTATTCAAATCAACAAGCACATATTTACATATATACAAGTGATAATAACCAAAAATATTTTTCAAGGAGTAGGAGGAGGAGGAATAGCTTCCCCTTCAACTAATTCCATTTCATTTTGCTGAAAAACATTTTGTATGAAATCCTGTTTAGATGTTGGTTGGTGATAAAGCCTAAGTCTATGTCCATTTACTACAAAGGAAATGTTTGATCCATCAATTTTTTTAATTTTTACTACTCCATTGTCAAAAGCTATAGCTACTTCGTATGGACCCATCCAACGGGTAATTAATTCCCCTTTATAAATTTTAAACCATGAATTGAATAGTAGTGTCCAATCTCCAATATTAAACTACTTTTGCTTAATAAATTTATCATGCCATGTTTTTCGTTGATTCTGTATTAACATCATTCTTTGAAGTGCATCTTGTCTAATTTTGTCTAACTCATTAACCTTTAATATTCATTGTTTCTGTGCTTCATTCAAATTCATACATAATTGTGTTGCCATATGAAAAGTTTTAAATTGAAATTCAATAGGTAAAAGGACTTGTTTTCCATACACTAACTCCTAGGGGGTATGTCTGGTAATGTTTCTCCATGTTATCCTATAGGCCTAGAGATCCTCTAGGAGTCTATCTGCCTAAATCCTTATGATGTAAGTGAATGGTATTAGTTAAAATGGATTCTAATACTTTATTAGTTGATTCTACCTGACCATTAACCTAAGGGTGGTAAGGTGAATATTTTCAATGTCGAATACCATATTTCGTAGTAAGTTCTTTCATTAATTTGGAAGTAAATTGAGTACCTTGATATGTGACAATTTCCCTAGGTACACCAAACCGGGTGAATATTTCTTCATATATAAATTCTACGACCAATTTCTCTATGGATCTAAATAAATCTTTAGCTTCTACCCACTTGGTGACATAATCCGTGCAAACTAAGATATATTTCTTTTTACGAGACATGGGAGAAATTGGTCCTACAAAATCAAGAGCCCATTTCTCAAAAGGTTCAATCATAACTTGGGGTTGTAAAGGCATTTGATTATATGACGTAGGTCTACCCATTCTTTGCCAACTATCGCATCTTTAACATATTTGGCAGCATCCTTAAAAATTCTTGGCCAATAATAACCAGAATGCAATACTTTGTATGCCGTCCTCTTATCATAAAGATGTCCTCCACATGGTCCATCATGGCATGCATGGAGGATGTCTGTCATTTCATCATCCTGCACACATCGTCGAATAATAAGATCGATACTAGTGTGGAAGAGATCGTTATCAACCCAAGAATAGTTAGAAATCTGAACTCTAATTCGATGCTTCTCATGTGGGGATAAATGGTTTAGTATTTTCCCAGTTGCTACATAATTGGAAATATCCACAAACTAGGGGGTTTGAACAGATACAACAATTAGATGTTCATCAGAAAAAGTGTCATCAACTGGTTTAGTACCATCTTCATGTTGAATACGGGAAAGGAAGTCTGCTACGAGATTTTCTTTACCAGGTCGGTCAATGATGGTAATGTTAAATTCTTGCAATAAAAGAAGCGACCGGGTCACTCTACCATTGATAATTGGTTTATTCATTAGAAATCTAATGGTGTAGTGATTGTTATGCACAAAAACTTCATAACCTATGATATAATGAAAAAATTTATTAATAGAATAAACTACTGCCAAAAATTATTTTTCAGTAATAGTATAATTTAATTCGTCAGGGGTCATATTTTTGCTAATAAAATAGATGCCATAAGGTGCTTGTCCTTATTTTTGGCTAAGGAGTCCTCCTATGGCTGTATCAGAGGCATCGGTAGATATGTGAAAAGGAAGGGACCAATCAGGACCCCTAAGTATTGGTGCCACTGATAGTTTAGCTTTTAGGATTTCAAAAGCATTTTGACAAGATTCTATCCACCGGAATTATGAGTCCTTTGTAAGTAACTTAAACATTGGTGTAACTATCTTTGTGAAATTTTTAATAAAATTATGGTAATAGCCTGCATGACCAAGGTATCTTCTTACCTCTTTCTGATTTTTTAGAGAGGGAAGGCCAACAATTACTTAGATCTTTGCAGGGTCTACCTTAATTCCTTGCGAGGAAACATGGTGTCGCAAAACTATACCTTCTGTCAGTAAAATTTTACATTTTTCATGACTAAGAGATAAATTCATTTGTTGACATCGGATAAATACTTTCTCAAGGTTGTCAAGGGCTTCTTGAAAAGTATTACCATAGGCAGTAAATTCATCCATGTATACCTCCACACAGTCATGTATAAGATCGAAAAAGATTCCTAATACTTCTCGTTGGAAAGTGGCAGGAGCATTACATAATCCTAATGGAAAAAATCGATAAGCATATGTTCCCCAAGGGCATGTAAAAGTGGTTTTGTCTTGATCTTCCAGTGCTATTAAATTATGGTTGTAACCACTATACCCATCAAGAAAGAAAAAATATTGTTTACCTAACAAAGTATCTAATAATTGATCGATAAAAGGTAAAGGAAAGTAGTCTTTAAGTGTAGCTTTGTTTAGTTCCCTAAAATCAACACAAATACTCCATTTGCATGTAACTTTCTTTGGAACTACTACTAAAGGAGATACCCATTTACTGTCGGAAATAGGATAGATGAAACCAGTAGTGAGGATTTTTTGTAATTCTTCTTTTACTATATCCTTTAGAGAAGGATTCATCCTCCTTTGTGGCTGCCTTATATGTGACATGCTTGGATCCATATAAATATGGTGAATATAGGTATAAGGGTATATAGCCTTCATATTGGTGTATTCCCATCCAAATGCTCCAGCTTGTTTCTTAAGAACTTTAAGCAGCTGTGTGTATTGGTTTTCACTTAATCCTTCATTTATATGTAAGAATTTTTTAGAGCCAACCTCACAAGGTATGGTATACGGTCCTGTATGCTCTTGAATTGTGAAGACACAAGGTATTTTTGTAAATATTGGGAGTGCCATATTCTCTTGAAACTCATCTCCAAAAATCTGATCGAGTTGAGCAAAGGACTGAGGGAAATATGTACAAGTTGTCGAAGAAAGAAACTGGTTTAATACATTCTCAGTGGTATTCTCCTAAAGTGCCAAGGAAAAATCACTAGGAAGGGAGAGATCATCAAAGTATTCATCCCCAAAAGAAAAATTTAACCACCATGAATTTTCAGTTATTGGTTGTACTGGGGGGTATAAAATATGTCTTTATGTGGACAACCCATTGGCAATAGTCATCTATGCATCCCTACACCCTATAAAAGCATTTGCGGTAGCTAACCGTGGTCTTACCAAGATAAGAAGATGTCCTTTAGAAGGATCCTTTGATTCTATTACCATAAAGTTGACAGGCTATTCTCATGAAGCTACTGATACAACAATGTCGTCGAGGACTCTAGCGGGTTTTACCGTAGTGTGGTCTGCTAGTTCTAGGATGGAAGGAGTAGGTTGGAGGAATTGTCCTAACTATAAAAATTCTAAAACTGCGGTGGTAATCATGTTAATAGTGGATCCTAAATCGATTAATGTATTCTCTATGGTGGTGTGTTTGTAATTACAGTCACTACTGGGGCTCTTGTATTTGTTTATTTTGCAATCCGGGACTGACCTACCATACATTCAAACATTTCTCCTATAACATGAATTGTAAGAGGGTCCTTTTGATTCTTTCCTGGACGTTTAATACTTTATTACCTTACTATAAATGGGTATATCTTTAATATCTTGTAATAGAGGGATTTTAATACAAATGTTCTTTAATTCATTCAAAATATTATACTTCGGATGAACTACAGGTTTTTCTATTACTAGTTTTTTCTGGAAATGGAGGAATTATTTGCTCCTAAATAGTTTCTTATGGAGGATGGGTGTGTAATGGAATATTTAGAATGTTCACATCCGCCAAAATAGCATCATTCACGGGTTCACTTGAATCTTCTTCTTCTTTGTTTGGTTCCTGAAGGATGACCGATGACTTGGGTTTATTATTCACAACTCTTCTCGATCGTAATTGAATTTCATGTACAGGTACAGTTGAAATAAGGTATGAGGGAAGAGTTTTCAACTCAATGTTGTTCAGCTATTGACTGTGCAGGTAATAATGTCGATCGAGGAGGATTTGCATTCTAAAAGTGATGAGGTTGTTGTGTGATAAAAGGAACTGGAAGTAAAAATCTAGACGATATTTGCTGGAAATTTGTTTGATTGTGAGGATAAGGATGATTAGGTGCAAGAACAGGTTGTGGCTAAGGATATGGTTTTCCTCTCCATCCTTGTGACCAATATTGTTGTTGTGGAAATTGAGGAGGAGAATACTGAGATGGCCAATTGATCTGCTGGCTAGAATTGTTCCATTGTTGAGGTGGTTGATACAGAGGATAACAGAGTGGAGGTTGTGGTTGAAAGTTTGGATATGCTGGTTGGTATCTAGGTTGAAAAGGAGGCCTCCTATATGTTTCAGCTACATCCCCACTATTATATATGGCTTGCAATCCAGGAAATGATGGACAATTATATGTTGGATGCTCTTCTATTCAGATGTGACATACGAAGATGTTGTTTAATGGACATTCCCTTTGGGGATGTTTATTTCTCCATCTTGGACAAAAGATACTCATTGCTGCTCATTCTTCATCCTGCCTCTTATTGGCTTGTAAAGCATCTAGTTGAGAACCCATTGCTCCTAAGATATCAGTCTTAAAATTCTCCAACAGGTTTCCTATCTCTACTCTTGTAATTCCTCCTGGACTAGAAACATTTCCTCTTATATTTCTACTAAAAGGTTCTAGAAAAAATTTCGTTACTTCCCCCCTACTCCTAGAATAATTTTTACACATCTCACCGATATATGCAAAAAATTTATGGGAAATATCTCCAGCTTCCATGATATCAAGACTTTCTAACAAGTCCTTGGAGATCCCTTTAAGGAAAAGTGTACGTATTGCATCTTCTCAAAGATCATTATATTTATACTTATGTAATGTATACATGAACCTCTCAAGATAATTCTCCAGGATCTCATCGTCAAGTTGTTGTATCTTGAATATATCATGTCGAGAGTCTTTAGGTTTGCAGTATTCTTGATATTTTCATAAGAATGAGGTTTTCATATCATCCCAAGTCTTGATAGTGGATTCTCCTAATCCCATGAACCATCTCAAGGAGGAATCCTTGAGTGTAGTGGGAAAGAGTTTTAGTTTGTGAATGTCTTGTAGATAATTGTAACTCCTACAAAGGATATTGATATTGAACATGAATGTGTCTGGGTCCTCATTACTTTTTCCTTAGAAATTAGGTAAGGAGGAAGGAGGGATGTTTTTCATGGTTACATCCTACATTGTATCTAAGATAGGGAACCCAAAAGTAGCCTCAGTTTGATTTTTTCCTTCTCCTTCTTCATTTATAAATTCATCATGATATTTGTTCCCTGTGTCTCCATATAAGATGGATTCTTTACATAAATATATTTAGGAGCTCCTTTAGAGGTGATAATGGGGTGTCCCAACGTTCTTTTTTGGGAGAGATCTTCCTCTGATCAACCGTGTTTTTATTGAATCCTAGAGGGATAGTAGGTTCTACTATAGAAGTTTCAATTTGTGAAATAATTGTATCTACTAAGGTTTCGAAGAGAGCTTTTACTTGAGCAGGATCAACAAAGTCAACGAAATTCGGATCTCCTACTAGTGAAAAAGTTGTGTTAATTGGATTTGAAACTAGTGGAGGGCTAGGGGTTTCTAATGGTTGATACTATTCAAATTCCTCAGGAATTGTTAGAATAATCAACTCATAGTTACCTACATTAGACATTAATTTAATTATTTTTGTCTTATTACCTATTTTCCTAGATTCCATTCTATGCTAGTTGCCTTCTACATGTCCTAGAAGTCAAGACATGCTAAAACTGAGTCATAGAGTGCTTGGAAAACATCTTGGACACCCATTTTATCATGTGTGCTTTATTCCATGTTTTCTAAAGTTCATATCTAATTTTTCTAAAAAGATGCCTTGCTTTATTTATGAATTAAGGCAAAAGGAAAAGCTAGAGTAGGTGTAGTTGCCTTGTTTTTTGCCCACATCCTCCTCCCTTATTTTCTCCAAATAAAAGAATTTATGAGTTTTATTTCCAACTTTTTTTATCTTTCCCACTTGACTTAGAAAATTTGTGAGCATCTACCTATATTTGGAAACTGCTTTATGCACCTATGGGGGATTTGACTAGTTTTGGTAAGCCTTCCTTTTGAATATTTCAAATGGCATGTTTATGCATTAAATTATCTCATGTAATTATATATTACAGCAGCCTATTACTTCATAATGTTGGCTATTGTACACTTACTCAATATAGATTAGTGTTATGCTCCAATTTCAGTCTCCTTTGGTGTGAATTTTGCATGTTTGATTAGCAATTTTGTGAGTGTAATTGTTCTATATCTTGGGTTCAATTTCCACATGGTATTAGATCCTTTGTAGATCAATTTATATCCTTCCAAATTGTTATTTCAGGCTTGACATCAATGACTGGGAGTGCATTCTGCTGACTGGAGGGCACGGTTTCTGATATATGGACCATTCTTAGAAGATCATCTTGACTCCATTCAATTTATTTGAGTGGAAAGATAAGATGGAGATACTTTTGAGAGTGAAATTTCTCTACATGGTGACTATGGCAATTGAGGCAGATCCCAATGCAGCTACATAGAAAATTAAATGTCACAACACGAGGGATGAGGCCTATGGTCTTTTGTTTCTGAGCATTTCAAGAGACCTCCTCTCCCATATTGATAGATTGACATCACCTAATGAATTGTGGGATAAGCTATAATATATTTTTGGAAATAAATATGAGATGAGAGGACATCAAATCATGAATAAGCTGATCTCCTTGAGTCCAAGTAGCTTCAAATCATTGCAACTCTACTTTTCCAAGTTTAAGGCCCTTGTTTTGTAGTTGAAATAGTGTGGGAACAAAAATAAGGAAGATAAACTAGTATTGGCCATAATCTCTAAGCTTTTTATTGACTATTCATTTTTTTTTTGACCTTTCATGCCACCAATTTGATAGCTCGAGTTTGGAAGATGGCTAATCTTGCAGAGTTCATGGAATCCCTCACACAAGAGCAAGTTGGTGATGATGGGCACCATCAAACCTTCCAAAGACCAAGGTTTGGTTGTTGTAGATTCAAGGGTGGATTCAAAAAGAAAAGAAAAAAGAAAAAAATCCACCTGAGCAAAAGAGAGACAAGAACAAGTCTCAAGAGGAGCCCCAAGGTTCCAAGAAGAACTCCCAGAAGAAGAAGAAAAAAGGAGAAATGAGCAAGTGCACATACTGAAATAAGGGCTATCATCTTGAGAGCTCTTGTATGAAGAAAAAAATTGACATGTTGACCCACATCCTGGAGAAGAATAAAATCTCCCTTTTTGGTTGCTTAAAGAAGAGGGAAGGAGGATCACATTCAGAGGAAAAGGAGAGAGTACATGCCTTGCTTGTTGGCACATCAAGCTCACCTAGCTTCATCATAGACTATGAAGCTTCTAGACATATGGTTTTTACAAAAGAGACATTCTCCTCTCTTGACATGTTGAAAGGTCCACCAATAGTTTTGGGAGATGACTCTCTCACTGACAGTTTGGGCAAGGGAAGGATTGATATTGACCATGGTAAGTTCAATAATGTGTTGTATGTTCCATGTATTGCATCTAATCTCTTGTTAGTGTATCAGATGACTCATACTGGATCTCCAAAGAAGGTCATCTTCTCCCCTAATGATGTTGAAATCACTGATATTTCGAATGGTAAATTCATAGAAAATGGTGTTGTTGATCACATTTCTAAGGTATACAAGTTTTCCCATTTTCTACCCTACTCAAACCCCTCTGCTCTTATGATTCATGCTAATGAAGCAAGAAAGATTTGGCATGAAAAATTTGGCCATCTTAACTATAAGTATCTTTTTTATTTGAGTGAAAAAGATATGTTAATAGGGTTACCAAAGATCAAGTTTTCTAAGGGAGTCTGTCAAGGTTGTATCCTAGGAAAACACCCAAAGCACAAGTATGATAAAGATAGTCATGAGAGAACCTTTGCACCTCTTGAGCTGATCCATAGTGACAATTCTGGTCCATTCCCTCATATGTCCATGAGTCAATCCAAATATGCACTGACCTTCGTAGATGAATTTTCTAGTTATTGTTGGGTTCACTTCCTAAAGCATAAGTCTAAATTTTTTTACCTCTTCAAAGTATTTAGAGCCTTGGTTGAAAACCAGTTTGGGAGGAAACTCAAGATCCTCAGATCTGACAATGGTGGTGAGTATGTCAAATATGAGTTCATTCAGTATTGTAAATATGTAGGTATTCATATGCAGCATTCGATTCCTTACACACCACAACAAAATGGTGTTACCGAGAGAAAGAACAGATCACTGAAGGAGATGGCAACCTGCATGATGGAGGCTAAGACTTCGCCACCAATTTTTTGTGCAGAGGATATAAAATATGCATCCTACATACATAATAGGTTTCCTCATAATAATCTTGATGGTATGACTCCTTTCGAATCCTGGAGTGGGCACAATCCTGATGTGACCCATTTCAGGATTTTTGCCTCAAAGGCTTGAGCTAGAATTCCGACTGAAAAGAGGAAGGATTTGCAACCCCAAAGCCAAGAGTGCCTATTTGTTGGGTATTATTAATATTAAAAAGGGTAAAAGTTTATCAACTTGAGCACTAACAAATATTTCAATGAAATAAGTGTTCAGTTCCAAGAAGAGCCTTTAGCAGCAGTTGAAGTTGGAGAGTCCTCTTCACCACTAGAACCATAGATTGTAAGTAAAGAGACTAATGATTTTTATGATTCTGATATGTCTGATAATGATGATTTTATTTCATATCCTAACATTCCTACAAGACCAAAATGGGCAGAAAAGACAATTCATGTAGCTGAGGAACTAGCTGGGAATCCTAGTGACACTGGGAGGACTAGATCTCAATTTGAGAGTTCCCTTTGTGTGAAAGATCCTCTATTTACTGAGAAGTTATATCTGATGGTTGAATCAAATCCATAGACATATGAATATTTAGTACATGATCCAATATGGAAAGCAGCCATGAAATAAAAATTCAGCTCGCTCTAGAAGAACAACACTTGGGAACTGATTGATCTTCCCCCACGAAGGAAGTTAGTTCAATGTAAGTGGTTTTTCAAGACTAAGTTTGATGGTGATGGTTCACCTTTGAAATATAAGGCCATATTGGTAGCCAATGGATATTCACAAGTACATGGTATTGACTACAATGAAACCTTTGCACCAGTGGAAAAGATGGAGTCCATAAGGCTAGCTCTAGCCATTCAAACTTCGAAGTAGTAAGAAGTGCATCACATGGATGTGAAGTATGATTTCCTAAATGGATATATCACTAAATATATTTACATGCATAAACCTGAAGGGTTTGTTTCTAATCCATCTTTAGTGTGTAGGTTAAAGAAATCATTGTATGGCTCAAGCAAGCCCCCAGGGCTTGGTATGCCAAGGTTGATGGCTTTCTGCTGTCACTAAGTTTTGTTCGATCCAAGTATGATCATAATGTATATTTGAATCTGATTCATGGTTCTTTGATGATTATTGTTTTATATGTGGATGGCCTACTGATTACAGGAAGTTCAAAGAAATAGATTGCCTCCTTGAAGGATGCAATGAACCATGCATTTTCTATGACAGATTTGGGATTGTTGAGCCAATTCTTGGGTCTAAAAATTGCTCAATCCCAACATTGAATCAAAGTACATCAGTCCAAGTATGCTTTGGATTTTTTGAACAAGTTCAACATGAAATATTACCAGCCAAGAAAGACTCCCTTCCTTTCAAGAGTTAAGCTTGAAGAAGAAGGTTCTTCTCCTATGGTAAATGATACATTGTATAGGCAATTGATTAGGTGTTTGCTTTATCTTACACACAGTCAACCTGATATATCTTATGCACTTAGTGTAGCTTTGAGATACATGGATAAGCCTCATGAGATTCACTGGAGAGCAGCCAAAAGGATCCTAAACTTTGTTCAAGGAACAAGAACTCATGGGATCTTCTACAAAGCAAAATATGATCTTGATTTGATTGGGTTTACTAATAGTGATTGGGCAGGTAACAACATATCGAAAGTATACATCAGGATATGTGTTCATGCTTTCAGAAGGACCAATCATCTATTCAAGCAAGAATTAGAGTGCCATATCACTCTCATCTACAGAAGCAGAGTATAAAGGAGTTGTAAATGCAACAACTCAATGTTTTTGGTTGCAGGGGATACTTGGAGAATGTGGATTCGAGTCAGAGTTTTCAACTATTATCTACTATGATAATCAAAGCACCATTAGAATCTACAATGATCTATTTCAGAGACAGTGAACAAAGCACATTGAGATCCATATGCTCTACATCAGACAGCTTGTGCATGATGGTACCATTGATCTACTCTTTTGTGCATCTTCAGAACAAGTAGCAGACATATTCACCAATTTTTTTTGTGAGAAGACATTCAACAATATAAAATCACTGCTGGGGATTTCTGATCATGTTGTGAAGTATGATTGATGACAATATTTCCAAAAAAAGAAATTCATGTCCATGTTTCAGGGAGGATTTTCCCACTGGGTTTTTACCTCTTTCCTTGGTTGTATGGACAAGCAGTATGTAAAGGATGACTAATCCGTTTTGCTAGTCCCTATATTTTTATGATATTTACTGATAAATGCAGGCTTAAGGGGTGTGTTAGAATAATCAACCCATAGTTACCTACATTAGACATTAATTTAATTATTTTTGTCTTAATACCTAGTTTCCTAGATTCCATTATATGCTAGTTGTCTTCTACATGTCCTAGAAGTCAACACATGCCAAAATTGAGTCATGGAACACTTCGGAAACATCTTGGAAACCTAATTTAGCATGTCCACTTTATTCCAGATTCTCTAAAGTGCATATCTTCTTTTTCTGAAAAGTTGCCTTGTTTAATTTCTGAATTAAGGAAAAAGGAAAAGCTACACTAGGTGTAGTTGCCTTGTTTTTTTCCCACATCATCCTCTCTCCTTTCCTCCAAATAAAATCATGTATGATTTTTCTTTCCATCCCTAATTATATTTCCCACTTGACTTAGCAAATTCATGAGCATCTACTTGGATTTGGAAACTGCTTTATGCACCTAGGGGGATTTGACTAGTTTTGGTAAGCCTTCCTTTTGACTATTTCGAATGGCATATTTATGCATTGGATTCTTGCATGTAATTATATATTAAATAATCCTATTACTTCATAAGTTTGGCTATTGTACGCTTACTCAATACAGATTATTGTTATGCTCCAATTTTAGTATCCTTTGGTGTGAATTTTGTATGTTTGATTAGCAATTTTGTGAGTGTAATTGTTCTATCTCTTGGGTTCAATTTCCATAGGAACGGGGTCCTTAGGACCTTCTTCCAAGGTTCCTTCTCCTTCTATGGCTTCTCCATTAATATCTTCTAAGAGAGACTCCTTAGGTTTCACGGTAGAACTACTTCCTATAGGCGTCTTTCGATACCTTTGTGGTGAGTTAGTAGTTGGGGAATTACATCCCCTATGGTATTTAGTAGAGACTTCAATAAAATTTTCTGGTATTGACAAATATACCTTGGGATATCTAATTCTACTCATGAAAGAATTTTATACTAAAGAAAACCTATGCTACTAATGTTGTTCGATTTGGGGGCGCCCTTAATAATAGATGCACAGGTTCTTACCTCTCATCTTACCACTCCCCCACTACCAACCTATTACTGAACTTCATAAAGAATTCTACTCTACCTTAAAGAACAACTCCTCGCCAACGATGCCAAAAGTGTTGGGTGTTATAATGTCTAAATTAATCCACCTATTCTTTAATTATCAACCGAGGTTGGTAACCTTAGAGTTGACACAAAACATATGTGAAGGTAGAGGGTGTTGTGTAAATATTTTAGCAAACAAAAGATAGAAAGATCTTTCAAAATGAAAAACCGAGTCAAACTCCTAAAAATGCACTTACTAAAGTAATTACACTGGGACAGAATAATAAACTAAACAATTGAAAATAAACTTTAAACTGAAGTACAATCAACAATTAACTATTCAAATGGGAAACTAACGTACAAGGAAAACTCAAAGTATAAGCAACTAGAAATTTTAATAAGAAAAGCAAGTAAAAAACTTAATAAAGAAAATTTGATAAAAAAAGCAAGTAGAAAACTTAATAAAAGAAATATCTTTAGGTTTTGTCCTACAAGTTCTTTCAACAATAACACAACATAAAAGAGACAACCTAAAAACATACTAAGAATAACACTAAATCTCACATGCAAACAAACAAATCAATTCAAAAGGAATAAACACAAAACCATACAACAATAAAACAAAATCAGAAACAAACCTTAATAATAACTTTAAACTACATTCAAAGTAAAAGAAGTAAGGAAAATGATAAAACTTTAATAAATAATTTAAAACAACTAAACTTTAACTTTAATGTTAAACAAAAATGTCATCTAACTATTATAGTCAAAGCATAATTTAGACAGTAACAAAACAAAACTAAAAACAATCTTAAAACACTTAAAAAACACTAAAAACGGAACTAAGGGCTGAATAATAGACTGAACTGTGGGTTTGAAAGGGGTGGTTGAATAACAGACTGAACAGGTTGTCTGCATGACAGGCTGTACAATTAAAATGGTAAAAACTAACTGAAATGAACTAATCTTCAACTGAAGCCATGCAGATGTATTTCTAATGCATCGGAACAGTAAATAAACCTATTTAACAGTGAATTAACCTTAAATTAATTCATGAACAAAAGGAATAATTGCATATTAAACTAATAAATAAACTAGAAATTAACTTGCATAAATTCAAAATAGGAAAGGAAATAACATAATTGAATCTATTCTAAATTCATCAAAGCAACTTATTCTATATTCTTGAAAACAAAGACTGAAATTAATACTAGAAACAAAATAACTGGAAAAAATGACTGAAAACAAATAACTGAAAGTAAGTTATGCATGCATCTAATTAAATAACTTAGAAATAAAACTAAGTTAATGTATTACAGAAAACAAATAGAATAGTATTTACTATAATCTAATTGAAGCAAACTAGAAATTAAACTAGACTAGCTAAAACATAAAAGAAGCTAAGCTAAACAAAGAAAATGAACCTCTGGTTGATGAGGGGCCGTCTCAGCAATCAAGGGTGATGCCTAGATAACTTCTACTTAAACGCAATATTCAACAGCAATGCATATAGCTCTTTATTCAGATGGTGGAACAAAAATACAATGTTCAATAGTAAATCACAGCAAGAACTCTTCTCCTAACTCTGCTAACTGACTGATTTTCTAGCTAACTTCAGCTCTCTCACAGAGGCTGCTTTATATAATGATTTACAGAGATGAGCAAGTTGACCCTTTAGTGGTTGACTGCTCTCTAAATTTTGTCGACTATAATGGACTTTTAATTAATCACATGCCAGCGCATAAGCATCTCCGTTATTCAACGTGAGTCTGGTTCTTTTCAATGGAAAACATATGCACAGGTTCCTTCTTCAACGCAACGGGTATTCAAATGTGGCGTATGACTCCTTCTCCAGCGTGACTGTGGAATGGTGGAGAGCAAGGGCAGTGTACATGGTGGGTCTTCTAGAACGCGGGTCGTTCTATTCTTTAAATGCGTAGACTGGTGGTAGTTTTGAGTCAGGGAGAGGAGGCCAAGAGCGATCCTTCTAGACTAACGACGATCCATCCTTTGAATGCATGGGAAGTGAATAGCTTGGTGTTGTGTGAAATCAAAACATTAATGATCCTTCTAGACTGATGATCATGCAATCACCTGGGTGCGTGCACAACAAAATGGTTTGCATACTATTCCAATGTTTTAATGCTTGAAATTGGTTATCAACAATGCGCAATCTAGTTAACAAGCTGGAAGGTGAGCTACGTCGTGAGATGGACAGTGAGATGGATACGCTGGGCGGAGATCTAGGGCGAATGAAATGTCTGTTTGGTGGCACGATTCAGGACTGGATTCTATAGCAACAAATTTCAACATCTAGCAAACCACCAGCGAGTTTCACGCAATGGGTTGCATGACGAGCTGGACGCCGAGCTAGACATGCTGTGTGAAAAGCAGGCTGAATTTGTTTTGTGTATTAACTTGGCCTAAAAAGATTATAAAACATGCAAAAAATTATACAAACCAATTAATACATCAAATGTGTTTTAATAATGTTATTTTTAATTAAAAAAACCATAAAAATGGTAATAATAAAATAATTTTATATGAACCTTAAAAACACTCATACCGGAGGATGAATTGAATGATCTGCGTGTCATAAAATATACAAAAGATAATAAAATATGTGTTTAAATGAGTAATGTATCTGCCAAAAATGATAACAAATCTAGGATCAACAAATGGGTATTGTAACATTATTAGATGGTTATATTGTGTCAAATATCATATAGTGAGAAAAGGAATTCGAATTGGTAAAGAAGGGTCACTCCCATGGAAGAGGAAGAGACTAGAAGATAGGGTGTGCCACTTGGAAGGAGATTCTATGCACTCTATGACAACAAATGATGGAAGATTCTGTGACATGTATGACAAATTCAGACCTGATTGATGACATATGAAAAATATGACATGTAAGGCATAAAAATATCCACCAAGAGGTCAAATATGGGAGTTAGAGGAAGCCATTCAAATTGGGGAAAGAATTGGAGCATGAAGAGGAAGACAAGTGTCATGAGAGTTACTAAACAACTAAGATGAGTTGGTGGAAGCTCGCGAAGGGAAATTTGACCTTAGGAGGAATCATGATTAATAAAATTATGTCATGAGGAATTATAATAGATTTGTATCATTTTTTAATTGGTGTTTTTCATTTTGGATATCTTTTTCTTTTACATTGCACGGTGAGTGTTCACTCTCCTTGCTTGTGAACCAATTTTGAGGGAGTTGGATTTATTTCCAAGTTGGTTTATTAAGAGGCCATTCATACCTCTCATGGTATCTTAATTAAATATTTTTATTTGCAGTTTGAAGGTCCATACAGTCAAATTTTCATCTCTCTCCCCATTCCCCCACACTCTCATTTGATGGCGCACTTGTTGGAGTGATTCTTGCACCTTGATGAGAATAGTTGATGCAAAATATTTTTATACATGATTCATGTCTCTTTAATATCATATAAATATGATATATAATTCTAAATCTCATCAATATATGTATGAAATGCTCGCATTCCCCATGCTCTTGAATAACTAGTTTTCATGGATTTGGATTCTATACTGAAGTAGCTTTATATCATATTTGTATGAGGAAACTTATATGAGTTTTTTGATGATGGGGAAGAAATATATGATGTATGGACCTTTAATATTATATACACATTCTCTATAAGTCTAAATATCATAAATACATGTATGAAAAACTTGCATACGCATGCCCTTGCATCACTAGTCTTCATGGATTTTGGCTTCAATCTTGAAGTAGTTTTATACCATATTTGTATGAGAGATATTTTATGATTTTTAGGATGTTGTGACAGACATATAATATTTATTACTATGTAATTTCATTTTCATAACCTATGTGGGTCTAAATCCAATAAACTCGTGTGTGAAAAGCTTGGATTCCCATGCCATTGAATCACTAGTTTCCATGACTTTGGCTTCAATCTTGAAGGAGTATTGTATCAAATTTGTGGGAGGTTTTTACTTTCAGTTTTATGCTGTTTGGGAATACATTTTTATTCCATATATTACCACCATGTTTCATATTTCCCTCAGAACCATATATTATACCTTTCCTATGTTAAAGTCTAGCTAGTAATGCAAATTTCCCTTAAGCAATTTCTATAAAAGTTACCCTCCAAATGTTGCAGACCATAATCCATTTGCAGAAATTAATAAGCATGATTGAGAAAATTAATTGATGTTTTATACTCATTCTCATACTCCATTCTTAAATTTTGTAGGTTCGTACTTGATTTGAAGAGCTAGTTTGGACATCACTCTTGGGGGGATTTGAACACAATTTCCTAGTAATTTTGGTCTTTTGGTCATTAGCCCAAAACAAGTTTTCAGAGGTATAAAGTATGATACAAAGTATCCATAAAGCACCTTGGGATTTTTTAATACTCACCATACCATATCCTTTCAAATTTAGGACCATTATGTGAAAGTTGGAACCCTCTAGAGTCATGACTAGTTAAGCTCGAATTTTGCCCGAATTGCACTTTTCTCCAAAATTATGAAAAAGGGACATTAAAATTGCATGGTTTATAAATTTTGACCATTTACACTTTTGACGTGATTCCTCAAGGTCATATTTCTATTAATATTTATTTCTTCAAATAAGATAGATAAAGCATCAAACATTTCCTTTGGTGTCCTCCTTGAGGATACTTGAGGAATTAAGTTATATTTTATGGATACAACTATGATCCTCTTATCCTTGATCACATACATCATTTATTTGGTATTATATTCATATTATTCTAGTTCTAAAACTTCCTCCTTTATAAATCCTTCCAGATCATTTTCTTCTTATATGAGGATGATCTGATACTTCCATGCTTTGAAGTTTTTAGCACCCTCTAGCTTCTCATGTAGCTTTGTACTCTTTGTCATCTTTTAACAGAATGAGAAATTCAAATGGAATTAGAAGAAGTAATACTTAATTGATGAATATTTCTTTTGGATGACCTAGGTTTTGTTACGAAGAGAAATTCCTATGGCTTGGGGTACCACAACAGATAACTTGACTCCAGAAATCAATCCTTTCCAATATACAATAGAAATTCAATGTCTAACACTAAAGGATCAGACCTCGTACCTTATTCCGGATGGTTGAAGTAGATCCCCATTGAGCTTTCCAACTTCAGCTTGAATTGATATATTACTTCCTCAACAACAAGTAAACAATACAAGCATTCTATATATCATGGTGTTAGATCTATTCTAGCATATATAATCAATAATGTATAAGCATTTGACATCATCCAATGGATAAAATATTCATTCAAACACACATTATTGGACAGGAAAAGATATTTCTATTAATATAAATTAGAGATTACAAGATACAACCTCTGTCGGCACGTCTGCGAACCGGAGAAACTGAATCCCCCACTTGCGCCTCCACCACTTCAATCCTCCATCACTAGATAGCAAGCTCACAAGTGAAAGGAAAGGTTGAGAAGAACACAAAAGTGCTCCAAGGGACAAAGAGATGTAGACTCAAGAATAAGTTCTGGCAACAATGGACTATAGTTTCTTTGCTCTCAATTCTCTCTTATGCCTTCAATGTACCAAGGGGTTCCTTATATAGCTTTTCAAAGGGGTAATGAAAGGTCGAATCCGAGAGATCTCAAGGCATAGGGAAGGCCAGGAGTCAAGTGAGTTGGATCCATGTCAAGGAAAACTCCAAAAGGATTTGGATTTTGGACACATCCTGATGCACACGGTTTTTGTGGTCAAACCTGCATATATACGTGCTTATAGGTTTAAAATTCACGTGTATCATTTTTCACATGTTTCTAGGGATGGTCAAGGAAACATCAAAGGACAAAAAATGGTCCATGGGGTCTAAGGAGTCTGCAGCAGGACAGGGGAAGGCCATACAAAGTGTGATTCAACTGGAGTGGTGAAATCAGCTATAACATATGCCCCCTAATGTGTGAGGTCAGAGGGGTCATACGATGGCCTAAATACATAATAAGTCCATCCCAGAAGTGGAGTGATGAAGGATCCCAAATGGAATACCAACCACCCAAATAGCATAGTACAATAATACAAATATGCACATAACTGCATTCATATAGTAGTCCCGGATACATAAGAGTACAATGGTCATGAATAGGCATGATACAAGATATCACATAAGTGATCATCACCACGTACAATATACATAGATCAGAATCTCCATGATGAAGATATACAAAGGACCATGATCTCCATAATGGCTGAAGATATATAACAGATCAAAATCTCCATAGTGGCTAGAAATATCTGACATATACTAGAATCAAGTCACGAGAGCTGAAATATCATGAACACTGGCACGATCAAGGAGGTAGCATATAAGATATGCCACCTATCTGGGAAGTCTTCTACACAAATCGCTACGAGTACATGTCCTACTATGCGAATAGGGGTGTCGAGGTCAAACATAGTAGTCCATCATCTCATTACCGGTCATTAATGTATACCATTAACAGATGCGAGATCACCCACCGATAATGAAAATGGGAATCAAGGTACTAGAGTGCAAAATAACAAGTGTGAATAAATGTGTTGAGTTCTAACACCTGAGAGGATCCATCGATCAGGGGACATTGATGTATTCCCAAAGACTGTCGATGGCGAGAGAACCTGCCACTGATGACTGCAAGTATCAAGGCACTCAAAATGACTCTAGATTCCAATCCTAGAATAAATTGTCTGAAGTCGATGGGATGAAATCTGCTGGAAGGAGGGCACTAAGGCATCCCCCATCATCCAACACGAGGTACTTAGCAAAGCTGTATAATGTGGAAGGACTCGATCATAAGGTGCACGAACCAGTAACTGTACCGGGAATGGCCGACATGCAAAGTCAAGAGAATTGAGGAATGGCCAACTCAGGCTTCAAATTCCTTCGAGAAAGAGCATAACGATGTATAGTGACTGAATAAAGGCAGCATAGACTCGATATACAAACTGGGACATCTCTGCGACATAGGAGGCATCGACAGAGGCTCCATAGGGACTAGAAGCTTAACCAGTCAGTGGAGATAAACTTAGATAAACGAGTATAGCTCCTAAATTCAAACTATAACCCAACCAATGGATGCGATATACAGTGCTCTGTTCGAAGGTGACACGACTTGACAGCTGCCAAAGATAACATCTTTCCTTGTCCGGATTTTTGGTTTTTTTATTTTTTTTTGGACTTTTTCAATTATTTAAAAATCTTGAAAAAGAATAAAATGGATTTATAGTTATAGACTAGGAGGAGACGAGTGTCATAAGGGAAAACAAACTAGTTCCAAGCAGTGGAACATACCTATGCTCAATGCAAGGACACATGTGTAGGATATCGACACTCGGGGGAAAATCCCCACCCGGTAAAAAGGGAATCAAGCTGCAAAGGATATATAAAATGGCTCTGCATGGCTACACATGATATAGGCTCAGGCTATATGGTTGATACTCAAAGTCAGGGAAGCCGGCATAAGGCTCAATGAGGCAGGCAAAGCTCATGATAATGCAATTACAACTTGACATAAGGGAGTCCCGAGGAAATGGCCAGCATAAAGTTCAAGAGGAGTATGAAGCTCTTGCTCAAGGACATGGCAAGGCTAAAGGAAGACTCCCAGACCTAAGAGAGGACTCACAGCATGGGTACCAAATGCAAAAAGGAGCTAACTAGGACAACCATGTATAGGAAAGCTCTACCATTCACATAATATCACTTCTAACAGCAGCATAAAGGTTCTGTGATACCATGGAATGGGTTCGTACTTAAGGTTAAGATGGAATCGTCATAAGGCAATGCATAAATGCAAGCGGATGTGAAATCCTAACCTATATGCCTGTTCAGACATAATACATTTGATAGGCACGAACGGGTCGAAACCTTAGAGAGAGTGTACAAAAAATGGACCCTACATGACAACCATATAAGTCCAAAACAACCCAAAATAGTCAATAAAGAATCCAAACTATAGGATATAGGGAGGAATGATCATGACAAATGCACCCAAAGGAAACAATGTGGTGAACGATGGGACATAAAAAGGAAATTAAGGTGTAGACCCAACATTCACGCATCCACTACCACCCCCGTGAGGGTGACCACTGGTGTAAAGACCGACCGAAGGGAATACAAATCCTCCACAAATGGAGTAGAGGATGGCATATGACCATTCCCAAATCTATGAGCACAGTAAGGGGTTATGATGCCCCCAAGTCTGACACCAGGTCCGCACTAGGACCAAGGATGTGTGATAGGATACCAAGCATGCCGGAAATAAAAGGACCCAAACTCAAGATAACATAAATGTACTCAAGTAACTATGATCCCAAAGGCCCACTAGCGCACAAAGAGCACACTCCTAGGAAAATCTACAACCAAAATACAAGCAAACCCAGGGGAGTATATGTGAGCTCCCAAATGTAGCAAGGATGTCTTGCCTAGGAGAGGCTCAAAACTCCCATACACCACAAGCATAGGTACGTAACCAATTATAGTGGCCCTCAGCTTCAACGCATAAAGCGACTGTGTTGTCCGACCTCTACCTGGTCGAGACACCCGCAGAATAACCCCTGCAAAGTACCCCCTTGATAACCTAGGTAAGGAAACTAAGATCACCTCAGTATAATCAATGCTCAAGCAGACAGTCGCAGTCGGGATTGACCATATGGGCAGGGTAGAAAAGCTCGAAACTCTCGAAAGAGCCCCCAGATACGAATACAATACTGGAAATATCTCTGGTGCTACTCAGTTATGACTAGGGGTCATGCCATTCAATAACCGCTTACACTGCCTCATGCTTAACTCCCCTTTGAGAGGAGGATCCTAAGAAACACTGGTTATACCAAGGATTTCACACACTCACCTAGATAGACACATACATGTTGTTGTTTAGTGATCTTAGAGAATTGACTTCCAATGAACTATTCCAAGATCCTAAAATCTAAGCTTGTTGGTGCACCCTATAAAAGAAAAGAGTGTAATTCATTTTAATTAAGCATTGATTTTAATTGGCTATAATTACTCAAAGGAAAATGGACGTGCAACTAATGAAGTTATGACTCAGCAGTGAAGTAAATATGCACCCCATAACAAACAATGCTAAGTGCAATCTTTGTCAAATGAAAAATAGGGTATGCCACTACATGAGATGCATAAATATATATTCCTTTCTGAATGCCAATGCAATCCTTCCTATATGAAAGCCTAAATAAAACTCTCATCCAAGAAATCCAATGCAAGTACCTCCTCAAATCCATATCTAAGATGCAACTAAGAGTGCAACTACTTTGTATTTTTCAATATAAAAGAATGAAAAATGCAATCAAAGTCATGTAAAACTCTTAGTCTCTGCAGCAAGTATAAAAGACAAGCCCAGCAAGACACCAAGACAAAAAAGAGTAATGCACTAATGGAAAAACAAAAAGGAAAAATGACTAAAACTACTTTCAAAGAAAAATATGAAAAAGCGGTCTCTGGTCGCAAAAGAAGCATCCAACAGACAACATCAAACCCAACGAAGACCCAACCACACTCACAACCCACCCAACAACTTCCCACAACATCAAACTCACCAAAAGGGAGGATGTACACGACTTTTTAAATAACAACTGTGTATATACGTGACTTTTGGCCAAAAACCTGCGTGTATACGTGACTTTTGGCCAAAAATTTGCATATGTACGTGACTTTTGGCCAAAAACCTGCGTATACAGAGAATGTAGTGGTAAAAAGCATGCCAAGGGTCAAACCCATAAAGGGGAGTGTCAAAGGATGAACATACTATAAAATGCAACACAGAAACAAAGAGAAACAAAGAGAAATTCAAGAATATCAAGCCCATTGTGCCCATAAACCCCCAAATAAAAACAAGGAACATCCCCAATGGAGTCGCCAATTCTGTTACGAAGAGAAATTCCTATGGCTTGGGGTACCACAACAAATAGCTTGACTCTAGAAATCAATCCTTTCCAATATGCAATAGAAATTCAATGTCTAACACTAAAGGATCAGACCTCATACCTTATTCCGAATGGTTGAAGTAGATCCCCGTTGAGCTTTCCAACTTCAGCTTGAATTGATATATTACTTCCTCAACAACAAGTAAACAATACAAGAATTCTATATATCATGGTGTTAGATCTATTCTAGCATATATAATCAATAATGTATAAGCATTTGACATCATCCAATGGATAAAATATTCATTCAAACACACATTATTGGACAGGAAAAGATATTTCTATTAATATAAATCAGAGATTACAAGATACAACCTCTGTCGGTACATCTGCAAATCGAAGAAACTGAATCCCCCACTTGGGCCTCCACCACTTCAATCCTCCATCACTAGATAGCAAGCTCACAAGCAAAAGGCAATCTTGGGAAGAACACAAAAGTGCTCCAAGGGACAAAGGGATGCAGACTCAAGCATAAGTTCCGGTAACAATGGACTATAGTTTCTTTGCTCTCACATCTCTCTTATGCCTTCAATGTACCAAGGGGTTCCTTATATAGCTTTTCAAAGGGGTAATGAAAGGTCGAATCCGAGCGATCTCAAGGCATAGGGAAGGCCAGGAGTCAAGTGAGTCGGATCCATGTCAAGGAAAACTCCAAAAGCATTTGGATTTTGTACACATCCCAATGTACGCGGTTTTAGTCGTCAAACCCACGTATATACATGCATATAGGTTTAAAAGTCACGTGTATCATTTTTCACATGTTGTAGGGATGGTCAAGGAAACATCAAAGGACAAAAAATGGTCCATGGGGTCTAAGGAGTCTGCAGCAGGACAGGGGAAGGCCATACAAATTGTGATTCACTTGGAGTGGTGAAATAAGCTATAACATATTTTGATGAAGAAACCCTAATTTTCCAATTGAGATCATTGGTATAGATGAATAATGGAAAATATGTGCTTCCTAGGGTGATCTAGACTGTATCTTGTTTTTTCTAAGATTGATGGTGGAGTCTCAAGAAAATTGAAGGCCTGGTTCTTCCTGGTAGCAGTGTCTGGTCCAAAATTGAAAATTCTTGGAATTCAGTTATGTTTTCACAGAAAGATGCACCTTATAGGGCGAGTTGAATGAGCCCTCTTTTCTAGTTAATCTGTCGAGGGATCTATTTGAAATAACAAACCCTAGTTGTGCAATGTCTCCTTTCAGGCTGGCTTTGATACCAAGTTAATTTTTATTAATTACTTAGATGATATTCTAAAACAATTTACAATATTATGATCACTTAAAGAACAACAAACACAGTAACACAAAGAACACAAACATTTTTCTCGAGGAAGCCAGATGGGAGAAAACCACACAAAAGTTCCTCAGTATAGAACTCAACCAGAATAGTGTAAAACCCAATGCAATTAATTCTCTCTTCTTCCTAGCGCACTTCTTCTTCTCTCTCTTGCAAACTTGCTTGAGTGAAGTGTGTACAAATGAGGGGGGGTACCTCCCTATTTATATTTGACTCTTGAATTGACCTAAAACCTAGCAGGGCCGAATTTTCTAACTAACAGGTATGACTTTTCTAGTAAGACACCAAAAATAATATTTATTATAATGACACTTGGGTACTATTGACCTAAATTACATCCGAAGGTTTACATTGATTATTTCAATGACTCTTACATGAACAATCTCATCAAATACATATCATGAATGAGGAATACAATCAGTACAACTGGAATATCTTCCGAAGTTACAATACCTTAACAACTATAGGTGGGGTTTCTATGAAATTAAGAATGGTTTCTTCACAAGTAGTTAGATGATGATTTTATATTGTGTATCTACTACCTTTTCAATGGATCCACTTTATATTTGGTGATATGTTGATGTTGTAGTACCAAGAATAAAAGGATGATTTCCTACATTGTCCCTCCAAACATCCCATGAAAGTGTGGTTATTGACAAAAAATATTCCTTCTTTTAAAGACACTTTCAGTGTCTTAAAAAATTTATCAATACATATCCCTTCATCTCAACTCCTCCTCAATATCATTTAATTCCCCCTATCCAATCCTTATGTGCATAAAAAGTTTTCTTGGTCCCATCCCTTAATCTTGATCCAACATCAAGAAAAAATTCAAGATTACCTTATCTAGTTCCAATGGCATTATCCTTCAATTCAATGGCTTATGTCCAAACCATATGAGACTCCACAAATTTAAACAAGAGACATAGGATCTTTTCTAGAAAAATAAATTTGTATTTCTCCATATGTATTAGGAAGTTTTACTCTAGAGCCTCCTTCATTGGAAAACGTGACACACATTACTTGCAAAGGGACACCATTTGTAGATGATGTTGGATTATTTATGAGAATTTGGTACCCATTTTCAAAACCAGTGTATAATCTCTAATGGTGTTCCACTATGAGTCAAATTTCCGAAGGTACCTTTGGAATATGGGGTTTATTGATTTTAACTTCCATCAACAATTATTTGGGTACATTCATCCCCTTGAATTTTGAAAAATAATCGATATGGATTCACTATATATGTCATGAAATGTTTTATGTGGGTTTTAGCAATGGTCTTCCTTACCCCCTAAGTTGCAAAAATTATTCCTTTTATAGTCAAATTTATTTAATATGTTATGCAACAGCCTCCTCCCTAAAGGAAAAATCATCTCATAAAGAAAAAATAGAAACCCTCTTGATAAAAAGTCTCAAAGTTGGACCACAATGTGTAATTAAGACTTCTTAAGATTCCATTCCTACTCCTTCATCAATGCAACTGCTCTGATTCTAAAGTGTAATGAAAAAGCTAATGGTTACTATACCTCATGAAAATTCCCTTAAATATTCCCCTAAAAATTAGAATTGTAACGAGACCAAAAGAATATGTATCCTTAAATAACTAATGGATCTAATTCTATTTTCTTCAACAAACACACACACACACAAAAAAGTAGCTCATGATTATAAATACACCAACCACAAATAATATGAAAATTAACAATAAGGATATAAATGGATCAGACATGTTCATGTTAATAAATGGAAAATATATGTTCATATAGTTTTCAATCGAATAGTTAAAATTAAATATCAATTTCCAAATTTTAATTTGGAATGGTCGAAGCTTCGTGAAAGTTTGCCATAGATGTATGCTATGTGACCATAGTAATTATAATTTTGTTTTTTTAACACTTATTGCTAATGCACGATAAAAGAGAGGAATGATCTCAATATGGAATAAATGGGATAAATATTATGGTACACTTGCTTCAAACACTTTATTAGTGCTTCAAACACTTTATTAGTCCCTGCCCTCGGGATAGAAGGGACTATATGAATAGGCTTACCATCATTTTCATTGATCTGCATGAAAACCAAAACAATTTTAAAACATTTATCCTATGTTTTCCAAGACCTACTATGTATAACCATTTTATTAACCAATCAAAATACTCTGAGCTTTTTACCAACCAATAAGCAATTTCGTACTCTTATTTGGCCTCATCTCGAGGCAGTGTGCCACTTTTGGTTTAAAAACCAAGGTTAAAGTTAGAAATCGGTAAGCCTTTTTATCATATAAATTAATTCTATCTATGAGATAGAATTATGTGCCTAACATTTAATTTTATGCATAATTTATGAAGTATGTTGTTGGCACTTCTAGGCATGGTGGTTTTTCTGTCTGTACCAAGCTGCCACATAACATTGCACTTCTGGGCATGGCGTGAAGCTACCAAGCTACCACATAACCCTGCAACGTGTTGTTGGAACCTATCACATAATACTCTTAACACTGATACATGTTGCTTAAAGCTATCAAATAATACACATAACAGTACATGTATAATAATCGAGTTGTCTAAACATGGAACTTTTTTACTTCTGTTTTTTGTTGGTTTGCTAGTTTTCTTTTGTGTCATGGAAGACTGTATTATAGAGAGGTCTCAATTGAAAACTATCTTGTAGAGAGGTCTCACTTGTCATTTGGGGGACTGCGTTCTTTCCTTTCCTTCATCTACTAACTAGACTACATAAGTAGAATCGACTGCATACGAATGCATAATCAACAACCAGATTACTTGTAGATTACTTCTATATTACTTTTCCTGTAGGCGTAATTGTTTCTTGGAAGATGCCCCTAAACCGTATACTCATAGCATGCATGAATCTGAGGATAAAAAATGTTGGCAGCAGCATAATCATATTTATAGGAATTTGCGAAAGGATCCGTAGAGCCAAAACAAAGAGAGCATCACTTTTACTAGATTTAGGTCTTGCTCTATTTGGATCTTGTAAGCGGAACTGTTGCTTGGAAGATCTTGTTGATTCAACTATAAAGATATTGCTTGGAAGAGCTTGAGTTTGCTCACAAGAACTTCTTCTGTGCATCTCTCTGTGTATCTCTACAAAGAATCACTGCTCAAGCTATCTAGCCACAAGAAATTATCCAACCAACCTTGGAGAACCTATCCCATATGTTTCCTTCTCTTTTCTATAATTTTCATTCCTTTCTATAATTTTCATTTCTATTGAATTCAATTAGACATGAGAATAGAACTTAATAAGGAAACAAAAAACAAAAAATTACCTTCATTTAGCTAGACTTCCTCATATTCTCTCCTGTTTTCTTATCCTCATATGTCCTCCTTATTTCAAAGAATATAAGAGGCAATAAGCGATGTAGGTTTCACCCATGGTTTTCTATTTTTCACTTCTAGTTGGGTTGGTTCTCGCCTTAGATGGATGTGCTTGTGTTCTTGGTAGTCATTGTATGTTGTGAGAGACTCGAATATCTCGGAAATAGTATCGGAGCATAGATATATGCCTAACTGAATCTAATTAAACAAATT
This sequence comes from Pseudotsuga menziesii, assembly GCA_001517045.1. Lineage (NCBI taxonomy): Eukaryota > Viridiplantae > Streptophyta > Pinopsida > Pinales > Pinaceae > Pseudotsuga > Pseudotsuga menziesii. The sequence goes on from LPNX011161529.1 coordinate 165,317, forward strand.
AAATTTCCTCAAGGACATAACTTTCCAACTTTCGAATTCCAATATTGATTAACCAAATCCACACAAATTTGGTAACTATGCCCTGAGATATCCATGGGTCCATCAACTTATATTTTTTCTTTTACTGTAATATTTTTGTGATACTTGTTTAAGAAGCTATAGCAATGGAGGACGTGAATCCCCTATTCTACAGCAACCACACAAACATGTATTTCAAAACTTCCTGCAATGTGACTATGTATCTGTGACTCTAAGTGTCGTCGGTCTCTTCTTACCAGAGGTATACACAAAGCGATATCATGAAGCCTCTCATGAAGGCGAGTCTTGATAATCCCCCAAAGAGTTACAATGAGCAGAAAACAAAAACTAACACTCAAGGATTGTATTGAAGATTTCGAGGACACCACGGTCCAAATTCATCAATCTCTGGGGGAGCTGAAGCACTTAGGTGGAACACATTCAAGGTTTGAAGCACTTAGGTGGAACACATTCAAGGTTTAGATGAGCAATGGAAACCAACGAGGACTCATGTCTTCACTATTTTCATGCGGGTGATCCACTTGGTGCTTTTCTTCTGTTTTCTTTGAGTTACGTGTTTATTTGGTGGACATCAACAAAAACAACTTTAGGAATTCCACAATAAACATTTATTATTTTTGGTCTATTGAATACCTCAACGTAATTGAATACACCACACTTTATTGAACGTAAATTAATCTAGTCTGTATGTAAATTAATCTAATCCCTTGAACTTTAGCAAATAAGCTAGAAGAGGCCTAAATTCATAAATCCATGAAAAACTTCATAAATTAATACAACTAAATTTGGTAGCAAAAAGAATTGATACAAATCCTTGACATATTGATGCCCATCATTTTAGCCACCTTGACAGCTTTATTCCACGTCATTTTAGCCACCAATTGCGTAGAAAAGTAAAGTATTTGTCTTGATTGTTAAACAATTACTTTGGTACAAATTCTTTAAATGTAATGGTGGGTCTCACTAATTCCACGGTGGATTCACTTATTGACCAATATCCTATCACCTTAGTTCATATTGTAGGTTTTGAAATTTATCAAAAATTGAATCAATATATTGCAGGTATTGGGGGCGATGAGGGATTTAAGGTGGGGGAGGGTAGGGTGGTTTATAAGGATTGAGGTATAAAAAAGGGAGGGGAGGAGGTTTTAAGTATTGGGAGGGGGTTTCAACAAAAAGGCTTTGGGGAAATATCTCTGGAAATTAAGGGTATTCTTTAATATCCCATGATCGCACGTGCTATGTGAGAGGTTCACTAAGTGAAGTCCCTATGGCTAATTCACCTAATCTATTCTCCGCGTCTGAAATTACATATTTATCCTCAAATGTTGTGGTAGAACTACAAGAGCATCCATGAATACAAGCAAGTTCAGTGGGCTTCCAGTCACATTTCTAACGATGGGAATAAAAAGGCATCCATTTAGGTTGTTGGGGGTGTCATCAAGGATGGAAAACGAGGGGTTGAAAAAGAGGAAAAAAATGATGAGCCCGAACTGTTTTTCTCAATAGTTCTAGTCAAGTCAAATGACTTTTTCTTTCTTTGGAATGATTTTTCTGTTTTCAAAGTTAGAAATACTATACTTGTGGGCTATTATGCTTTCTTGAAATTATAATACTTACCCTTGTTGCATTATCCATAAGAAGACAACTTATCCTAACTTTAATGTTGATTGATTTGGAATCTTAGAGTTGTTTATTACTAGTGCAGTTCAATAGTACTCAAGATATTGGTAGCGTTCTCTTAAATTACAATGTAAATCACCATGTTTTAAATTTCTACTGTCTTGTTCATTACACAAAATTATTGCCCTCAATTTATTTTAATTAAATACTGCAATTCAATTAAATACATCATGTTGTTTCAATGCCCTCAATTTATTTTGATTAAATACTGCAATTTTATTAAATACATCATGTTGTTTCAATTTTCACATTGATTATAAGGATCTTGAATAGACTTGTCAGTACCGACCTCCCTATTTTGGAAAGAATTCACACCACATTTCATTCTTAGACCGATCTAGAAGCATTGCACAGAATTTAGAAATACATTCCAATATTAAAGTCGATCTAGTACCTTTTGCACAGTGTTACATATACTACATTCCGATATCAAATATTAACACGAAACTATAACTATTTTCCCTATTGTAAGATTTGATGATTACTTAGGCCCTACCAAACTCATTCTTACTTTTAGGACGAACTAGGCTAAAGCAGTCGAGGTTCACATCAGCAATGGAAACCAACGAGGACTCCTGTCTTGACTGTTAAGACCATGGTCACTAAATGCGTGTAGAAGGTGTCTAAATTGATAGTAATTCCCTTGCTCTCGTCAACAAATTCGCGGCCACCTGAGGAAGACATACTCCAAAATCCCTCCTGGGTTCTTTGATTTTCGTTAATATATATTTTAGATGTTAATATAATATACCTAGTATATATTTTTCGGCTTCTGTAGCTTTGACATTACATTATCTCTAGATGTAAACTATGTCCTGTGTTGATAAGAAATTTTTGTTATTGAATGCATGATGCTATCTAGATGTTAAAAGTAGCAGACACATTGGGGTCAACACTACCCGTTGATGCCGTGTTTGCATTTTAATAACGCTAGTTTCTAGAAGGGAAATTTTAGTATCACTTAATTACTTATTGCTTCACAGCTACGCTGACCATCTTAAAAGGATAACATAGCCATTGGTTTTTGGATTGATGATGACTATTTCTATCCAGACAAATATCAAAATAAAAAGCTTGTAGATACATTTAATGAGCAGTGGAGGATTCCTAGAGATCGTTTATTAGCTTGCACATCAATTGTCTCGCAATGGATAATCAACTGCATCCCTAAAATTTTATTATATTTAAAGGCAGGGACTTGTTGCCTTTAGTAGCCCCACCTGTTTATTTCCTTATTATTGAAATATTTTAAATGAATCATTCATTTCGAGTTCCCTATTATGGGTTGGGTGGGTGTGGTGGGGTATAGAATCATGGCATTCCACAATATATATAATTTCGTTTTTTTAAAGAATATTTTATCAAATAAGCTTGTAATTTCAGAAATATTTAAGATTTTGTAATTTTAGATATATATTAATATTTTTTAATTTGAAATGGATATATCAGTATTATAAAAACTTGATAAAAATTAATAATGAAATATTATAGAAGTCCAAAAGAGGGTTTTAAGGTTTCTCGTAGTATGCAACCTATATATAATTGTCCATGTTCTTAAAACTATTTGTAGATGACTATCAACAATTAAATTACTATAATTTTTTACATATTGTTCTAAAAATAATTGACAAAAAAGTTCATAAACAACTAAAAAGTGTAAGCAGTGATATGGGCTTCCACGTTATCCCATGCATGCTTGTATGATCTTGAAATGTTCATAACAACACGAGCATGTTGTTGAACAATAATTTATTCATTTCCCTTGCTTCCCTGTTGGTTAATGAGTCTAGAATGCTTTCCAATTAGCAACTCCTCAGGGCGGTCCAGGGATAGCATCATTGTGTCCACTTGTTATCCATAACCCTTTAACTTTTCCTTCAATGCCATCTAGACAATTATAAAAACATATACATGTGCTCCATAAAATCTCATATTTCCTTCAACATCATCCAGATGGTGGTTCAAACTATATATGTGCACGGTGATCTACCAGACATCCTCTAACACTCCCTTCAACTATGAATTAATCCAACACAGATTGATTCTAATGCTATCAATGTCAAGTTGAACATCACTTATTCCTTCTAAAATTTCATGTAATTTATCATCCCAATCCACCTTGGCCTTCATTATGGGTGACAAATGAAATAAACTCAACAAAATTCCAAAGACACACACTTTCCATGGTAGTGATAGGGAATTCATCATGTTACCAAGCCTGCGTCCAAATCTCACTACCTAATATCATTCCTCCACATGCCCAACAATATATGCTACTAGGAGCCACACCCTTAAGCCATAGGGGTGTGGCTCTTTGCTTGAATATGCTAACTACATTATGATGTCTTGGGTGAGAAGATAAATATAATGAAGAGTCACCATAAGCATCCTCATGGATGAGCTTCCTGTGGAATCCTCCATGTGTAAAAGCAAGTGTTGCATTAAGCCTTGGCATTGGGGAATTAAACGGTGGGATTGCCTTCATTTGTTATGTGACCTTATTCATTGTGAGATTATAATAATTTGAATTGATAACCTTAGGGGACCAATAGGTCATTATTTGAACCCCACTTTTTATCATGCCCCATTTTGTTTAAAGAGAAACTTTGTTTGATATCTTATTTGTTAATTTATTGTTTTCTCATTGTATATGTAGGAGATGAACAACAAGAATTTGGAGGAGAATCCCATTGATATGCTTTTTTAGCCTTCCCACTATTTTTTCTTTGATTTCCTTTCTTTTCTTTACTTGAGAGATTATTAAGAGAGACCCCAATAACAGCAATCAATTAAATTCCGAGAGAAATGATACGTTAAGTCATAGATAAAGAGCATAGTGATCTAATTGGTTGTTGGTAGCTTTCCCTGGGCCACACTCAAAGGTTAGCACTATACTTCCTCTTGAATAAAAAACGATCTCCCTCACCTAGATATATTATTATTGTTGTTCTTGTTCTTGTTGTTATAAATTTATATTAATATTAAGAGATATTAATTATTTCCATAATATAAAGTTTTTATTTAACAAAAATAAAATTGTTTACACTTCGATATATTTGATCTTTTTTTAACAATATCTACTAGTTTGTCCATGACTTGCAGGAGTAGCCTATGATCTTAGAAACCATGACGAGGGGGCACCTAAGCCATCAAAATCACATAAGGATTGCACCCAGATTGTGCCACACTGACCCTTAGCAAGGTCGGATTTTAAGTATCTCCTCCCAGCTACCTTACAAGATTCGAACTCATATCACTTTGTTGAGCAAAGCCCGTCGAAACTAACCATACTAACAGAATTTAATAATATTTTGTAACATTTACAAATTATATATATATATATATATGGGGTTGAGGGCATGAGCCAGCGGTTAGGTTTGATGGTTGTCTCGACAGAAGTCCAGTTTCAATTCCTACGGGGAAGGTGTTAGTAGAACAGTGTTGCACCCCAGAAAATTCATGTACGACCGTGGTGGTGGCCGTACTCTTGTTGGAAGCCCTGTCCAACATTAAGCCTGGCCCCGGGTCGTGAGTTTGGTATCCAGGTGGCAAATCAACAAAGCTCAGTAGGTTGGTTAGAGAGGTTCTCACAGTATCAATATATATATATATATATATATATTGATTTCTTAGTTTTTGATATTATTATAAAATATGAAACATTATAATTTCCTCTTTATTAAATATAAAATTATAATAAATCATCTATAAACTATTTTATTAATTTATTAAATAAATTATATAAACATTGATAAGTGTTTTTTTTTAATACAAATTATAATAAATTATTCCAATGTTATAGATTGCCTAGCCAATACAATTATAATCCTCGTGATAGATCTTAAATACCTAAGTAGTAATGGTTTCATTTACAAAGTAATAATAATAACGATTATAACGATGGCATATTTAATTCTCATGTGCATGCTTTCGAAGCCTTTGAACTATACTATAATAGATGATGTTGATTATGTTTATAAAACCAAGAAAAAATGATTTTAAGCAATCAATATTCCTCCAAGTAACTATAGATTTTTTTTTTACTTTCATACTCCAATATCTAAGAACTTTGGGTTAACAATGGACAAAATTCAATTTGTGATTATGAATTTCGGTTTGATTCTATTTCTATTTGTGAATATGAGTTATGAGTTTTAATATTGCATTATAGTCTTTGGATTGAAACAATTCAATTTTTTCATTATAGCAAATTCTTTAAAAAAATATTATAAACCGGACCAAAATGAGGTGCCATTCAATCCATCATTTCCTACCGACATTTTGAAAGTGGGTTGTTGACTTTCTTGGAATTTCTTTTCAAATCAAGATAGAGATGTGCACAATATATCGTCGCAACAACCAAGTTACTAAAAAGTAGGCTCTAGCTTACTTTTTTTTTTAAATTATATTGTCAAATAATAACTAACTTTATTTATTAGAATATCATTACGAGATATGGATGGCATTTCTATTATTTATTTTTTTCGTAAAGTTGCAAAGTATCTATATATATTATATATCAAACATAAGAAACAAAATTACAGTCATACTTTGGTATGAGAAGGTGAAACCATCATCTTAGTTATGTAAAGATACTATCAAGATTGTCTAAATATAAAATAAGGCCTTATCAATAGAGAGAAAACAAGCTAAGTAGTGGTAGGACACCAAAATCATGATTGTTTATCCATGATCCATGATCTATAAGGCATATTAGAAATCTTACTATCTAAAACATAAAACTAGAAAAACTGAAAAGCATAAGAAGTATTTCAAGCGCCAAAGTCTCATCTAGCTAGGATGTGCACCATGAGAAGAGTCTTCACATTCCTCGATGATTGGGCATCCTTTAATTTATGAATCTAAGGATTATTCTACATGAAGCTTGACCGAGAGAGGATCCCTCTTCCATGGCATGACCAAGTCGTCCAAATCTAGTCTCCTAATCTTCTTTGTTGACAATGTACCCGGTTCAGTAGGAACTTGAGCATCCAATCGGCCTCCAAATTTGAGGTATGGAGGTTTTCTCCCTTATCTGGCATGGACAAACCCTGTGAGACACTTTCAAGTACATTTTCCTCAAAAAAACCCCTACACTGGTGCACCCACAACTTTGAAGCGCTTGTCAAATAAAGAATTCCCCCATTCCAAAATGTGTCAAGGTTGTTAAGGCCATCCACCGTCTGGTCCATGATCACTATCATATCTAAAATCATCTCCTTAGAATCTCTCAGTTTGGATTGGATATCCTCCATCATCAGGCCCATCATGTTCTTAACAACCCAATACTGATTTATTTCTTCAGTTGTGCTTGTCAAAGCCAACTGTTGGATTTTGAGTCATCAATCAAGAAATAAACTGATAATGAAATAGAATCTACATAGCCTTGTTTCCATTTTTACCATACCCTCAATGTCTTGAATCTCCCCTACCACAACTTACCCTTCTGGTCTTACGACGTTGATGCGTAGGCTTCCACATCGTCATTCCTCTTCCTATTACAAACCACCGACATCTAAAATTGAGACCATAAAACCACAAATCAAAGCTTTGGCTCCATTTTAGTCCCTTCCTGCAAATAAATCCCAAAATCCACATGTCGAAACTACCTTGACATCGCTCAGGAATGAATGAACTTTATCCTACACATCATCTCATCACCATCTTGAAAGGCTAAGAAATTGAATGTCATTAATCATCTTCTTAATTTCCAGTCACCTACAATAACCCCTCCGTTAAATTTCCCACCCATGCAACAAGGATCTGCTTAAGTCCTCGCATGTTGTCGTGTCCCCTTCCTAGCAGCATATGGAAATGCTCCACTTAACCACTAGGTTCCCATGGGTTCAAGTGGGAATTAATTATATCCAGGGATTAATTATAATAATAATAAACTTGCCTAGTGAAAAAATTGTAAAAGTTCATATGAGGCAAATTTGTCCACTTATGGATTGGGATTATAGTTAGGTGTGAAAGGGTCCCAAGGGGTATTATTGCTTATTAAGTGTTCAAAATGTTAAAGATCCTCTCATGTCAAGTTTGGACCAAATCTGGCCCATTTCCATAAAACAAGGAAATTCCATGATTTAAGGGAAGTTGTTGGAATTCTACATTGGGACTTAGATATAACCTCCCTTGAGGTGGTTATGAGTTTTAATGATGAATATTCAGTCCAATAGTTTGAAATCATCTTTGTGGATCTGTAGGTGTTCCAAGTGGGGCGCACTTGTAGAGGTTCATTGAAGAAACTGTCAAACCCAAACATCTTTGACTAGATCTCTTCAAAAGAGTTGGAAGTGGTTGATATTTTGGGAGAACATAGCTTATTATTCCCCATGGTGTTTTCCCATGGATTTGTGGGTCCTTTAAGTCTTTATAAACATTAGCTATCACACATCCAAGGGTAGGATGAATTTTGATATTGAAATTATTATGAGTTTGCTTGAAGCAAATTCTACATCTTGGAAGATGTGCCCCTTGCTATCCATGAGGGATATGGGCCCCTCAAATTTATGTTGATGAGTGGAGTACTCAGCTCCATTCACTTTATTTTATGCATATTTTGACAGTAGTGGTACATGGTTTGTTGTGTTGGTAAAAAATCATATGTCAGATTTGTTGATGTCAAGATTTCTATGTAATTTTGGGTGTTTTAGTGAAGAAATCTTGTTGTAGAAGAGCCATTGGGATATATTGGCTGAATAAAATTATCTCTAGTGTATTTTGAGCTTTTATATAAATATAATAATAAATCTTTATTTCTGGTTCTCAGTTTATGTGCCTTTGTGCATCATTGAAAATTGCCTATGCTCTTCGTGGGGTTAAATCTTACTAGTTTTCACTTTCAAATTGGAAAACTAACTTATGGGTGCAAAAATTAATATATGAAGGTACCTACAGGTATATAAGATGAAATTGGGCCAGACCATACCCTCCTTCCGGAAAATAGTGAGCATTAAGGGTGGTTTTCGGAGACTTGTAAATCACCTTCCTGCGCAGTCCCAATCTAGTAATTTCCATTTCCGGAGATTTTCTTGCCAAAATAGACCAATGATTTTTTCTATAGACTTTTCTACAGTATAACTTGTGATACCAGACACCAAATACCTTCCCTAAAACCATTCCTTAAGTTCCAAACCCTTCTACCTACCTAGAAGCCAAATTTTGGTGTTTTTCTTGCTTCTTTAAGCTAGTGTGCCTATTTCCTTAGTAATTTTGGCTTAGGTACATTACAATGGTATCAGATCATGGTATTTGGAACCTTCTTGGGAAATCATTAATGATTCGAAATAAGAAGACAACTCGAAAGAAGAAAGAACCAAAAGATCTCATAATAGAGGAAGAAGAAGGATAATTTGATTCCATTCAAGGCAAGATCCACGAAGACCAAGAACATCCAACATGGATGAGAGGGAGGATATTATATATATTTTTCAATAGATAAATAAGGGTTTGAATGAGATATCTCATAATGTCATTCGATCTAGTTTAAGAGATATGAGAATATATAGCCAAAATTCCAAATGGAGGAGGGAGCAGTGGTGGCTCTCATCATGAGGAAAGAAGGGTCTATGGTAAGACCATATTTTCGAAGAATGGGCCACAAAATAAACCTTTTGAGATTACAATATATTCTCAGCCTACTATTCCCAAGTTCATTCAATAATTTGGAGAAGGGCCAGAAGTTCCAATAGCGCCCCTAGTTACACTTGAGGAGCGTTGTGCATCATATCATACACTAAGTTCAGAATTGCGAAGTATATAGCCTTTCAAGGAATTTTTTGAATCCTATTTAAAACATCATCCAAGAGGAGGAAATAATATTCCTAATTACAATAAATATTTGAAGAATATCATGTAAAATATCTCCCTTCCATATTTTGATGGATGAAATAAGTGCTTTGCTAGTTCATGGATCCAAAAGTCGGACACGTATTTTCAGTTGAACCCCATTGTTGAAAGGGATTCCATAAAAATGTCTACCTTACATCTTAATGGAGAATGAAATGACTGGTGGTTCTATCACATGAATACCTTGGGACATGACAACGTGACCTCCTATCGAGAGTTCACCAAGAGGTTGATGGATAATTTAAGAGAATGGATCTCAAGATTCCTTTGAGGGAGATAGAGCTCTTGAGATAGAGAGGAACCCAAAAAGCATACATTTTAGATTTCCAACAACTAGTTGTAATGATTACTGACATATATGAAGCTTTCCCAATCCTATTATTCACAGAAGGGTTAGTTGAGCCTTTGAAAGGGTTGGTTAAAGCCTATAAGCGAACTATTTTACAAGATGTAATGAACAAAACAAGAGACTTTCAAGATGAAATACCAAGGACAAGGTATCCTCCCAAGGATTCTACTAATTCCAAGTTCAAGTGTTTGAAATATCTCTTGAAGACTCCTATGGGAACCCTCAAGAAGGGGAGCACTTACAAATATAGAGATGATTTGAGAGAAAGGAAGTTGTGCTTCACATGCTAAGAACCATGGGTTCCATACCACAAGTGTGCCAAGGGGGAGAAATATTGCATTGAGGTTGTATCCAAGATTGAACCTAAAGATGAGGAAAATGATGAAGAGAAAGTTGAGAAATATGGAGGCTATGAGACAACAGATGAAGAGAAGACAATACCTAGGATATTATACTTTAATAGATACATTATATGTGGTCAATTTTGTTGATACTAACATGGTGCTAGGATTTCAATGGTTGTATCCTATTGGTGAGCATTCTACGAACTACAAGGTTCCAAAAATGAAGTTTCAAGATCCTAATGTGAAACTAGTTGTGTTGAAAGGCATCAACACCTATCCTAATCAAGTGATATCTTCACATAATATACGATATATCATGAGGAATGAAGAGATTTAGTGGGACATTTAATGTCTTATTACTTCCCAAGGCACAACCGTTGATATTTCTCACCATCATGAGGACATCCAAAATATTTTGTGCAAGCACGAAAGGGTGTTTGGGGATCTTCCACAATGGAGACCACCTAAAAGGATAGTTGTGCATAGAATTGAGTTGGATATGTGAACCCAAAAGTCAATATTCACTCTTACAAGAACCCTTTAAAGGTTTAAGGATGAGATAGATAAATACATCAAAGAGCTTCTTGACTTAGGATACATTAGACCAAGATCAAGCCCATTTGCATCTTCAGTGATCCTAGTGAAGAAGAAGGATGGAACCTTGCGCGTGTGCATTGACTATAGAGATCTCGACAAGAATATCGTCAAAAATAGATATACTATTCTAGGGATTTATGAGTTGATGGATGAAATCCATGGGGCAAAGTTATTCTCCAAGATAGATCTATGTTCTGGTTACTATCAAACCAGAATGCATGAGGATGATATATATAAGACAACTTTCTGGTGTCATTATGGACACTTTGAGTTCCTAGTAATTCCTTTTGTCTTAACTAATGCACAAGCCATGTTCCAATATTGCATGAACAGGGTGCTTGGTAAGCAATTACATAAGTTTTCTCTTCTATTCTTTGATGATATCTTGATTTATAGTAAGTCACAGGATGAGCATATGCACCATTTGGATATTGTCCTAACCATTTTGGTAGACCAATCCTTTTATGCAAAGTTGTCCAAATGTGAGTTTGGGATGACTGAGATTCTCTATTTTGGTCATGTGTTTAGACAATATGGGTTCAAAGTATATATGGAGAATATCAAGACCATTCTTAATGGGCCTACTCCAAGAAAACTTACAGAGTTGAGGGGTTTCATTGGCATTTGCACTTATTACAGAAATTTTGTTAAAGGATTCTCCGATTTCACTAATCCATTGAGAGATCTCACTAAGAAGGGTGCATTGTGTTGGTCCAAGGAAGCTGAACAAGCCTTCAGGATAATGAAGGAAGTCATGAGTAGTTTCCCTATTCTAGCCCTTCCTGATTTCACTCAACCATTTGTGCTAGAGTGTAATGCTTCAGGAGATGGTGTTGGGGCGGTATTGATGCAAAATGGGCATCCTATTTCTTATGAGAGCATAAAATTACAGCCACATGGAAGGCACTATTCTATATATGACAAAGAGATGTTATCCATCATGCATGATTTGGATAAGTTTAGGAAATATTTAGCTGGTGGAAAATTCATTATGAAGACAGATCACAATATCTTGAGGCACTTTTTGAAACAAAGGGAGCTCAATGATAGGAAAAAAAATGGGTAAGTAAAATCCAATCCTATGATTTTCACACTAAATATAAGAAGGGAAAAAAGAATGTATTCGTTGATGCAATCTCTTGGAAGCTTGCTATCTCTTTAATGCATGTTCCTAATGATTAGAAATATCAACTAGCCATTGAATATTCCAAAGATAAGTTTGCATGTGAAGTGTTGGATGGTTTAGTACATGATGATTCATTCAAGGTTATCAATGATATAATCTATTACAAGGAGAGGATATTTTTAGTTCCCAATTCAAATTTGAAAAACAAGATCATAGAGGCTTCCCATGACTCTCCTTTAGTAGGCCTTCTTGGTTACATTAAGACATAGAGGAGGGTGAGAGAGAGGTTCACATGGAAAGGCCTCAAGAGTTATATGTTGGATCATGTTAGGGGATGCATGGAATTCCAAAAAATCAAGGTGGATCACACAGATCCAGCTGGTTTATTGCAGCCCCTTCCCATTCCATAATAAAAATGGGAAACTATATACATGGAATTCATCAGTGGTTTGCCAAAAATTCAAGGTAAGGATTGCATCTTTGTAGTGGTTGATATATTGACTGAGTATGCACATTTATTTTTTGTGGCATCCATATTTTCAGCAATCCAAGTGGTTTACCTCTTCTTTCATGAGGTTTTCAAGTTGCATGGGTTTCCTAAGTCCATTTTTCGTGACCAGGATAGTATATTCACGAGCAATTTTTGGAAAGAATTATTCAAGTTGGTGGGAACTAGTTTGGATGTTAGTACAAGATATCATCCCCAAAGTGATGGGAAAAATGAAAGGGTAAACCAATGCCTACAACACTACATTCGATGTTTCCATTGGCATGTCTCCTTTTAAGGAATTGTATGGATATGATGCTCCTACTTTTGTAGATGTGGTTTTTGATGATTCTAGGGATCAAAAAGAAAAGGATTGGATCCAAGAGAGTCAATACGTCCTTATAGTGCTCAAGTAAAACTTACAAGTTTCCCAAAATTGGTACAAGTTGTATGTGGGCAAACATAGGGTTGAGTGTTCCTTCCAAGTGGGAGGCATGGTGTTTTTGAGGTTGAAGCCTTATAGGAAATATTCGTTGAAGATAAACAGGGACGAGAAGTTGCAAACAAGGTTATATGGACCCTATAGGGTGAAAATAAAAGTGGGTGAAGTAGCTTATGAGTTGGAGTTACCGGAAATAAGAAAGATACATAATGTGTTCCACGTGTCTTTCCTTAAGAAGGAAATTGGGAAAAAGGTTGTGGCATCAAAGGATATTACTCCAATATATGATGAGGGACACTTGGAGCTTATACCAGAAGAAATATTTCAGTTTGGATAAAATAATTTAAGGAACAAGACCATCAAATAATATATAGTGTAATGGAAGGGCCTCTCGAGTGAGGATGCAACTTGGGAAGGAGAAGGCATTTTGAAACATCCCAATTTGATTATGATTGAGTAAAAGGATTATCGGTAGGGGAGTATTTTCATGTCCCCTTCCTAGAAGCATATGGAAACACTATATTTACCCATTAGGTTCCCATTGGTTCAAGTGGGAATTAATTATATCCAGGGATTATTTAAAATAATAATAAAATCGCTTAGTGAAAAAATTGTAAAAATTCATGAGGCAAATTTTTCCACTTATGCGTTGGGATTATAGTTAGGTGTGAAAGGGTCCCAAGAGGTTTTATTATTGCTTATTAAGTGTTCAAAATTTTAAATTGGTTCTCAATTCAAGTTTGGACTAGATCTGGCCCATTTCCATAAAACAAGGAAATTCCATGATTTAAGGGAAGTTGTTGGAATTCTACCCAGGACTTAGATCTAACCTACATTGAGGTGGTTATGAGTTTTAATGATGAATATTGAGTCCAATAGGATGAAATAATATTTCTAGAGTTGTAGGTGTTCCAAGGGGGGAACACTTGTAGAGGTTCATTGAAGAAATTGTCAAACCCAAGCATCTTTGACTAAATCTCTTCAAAAGAGTTGGAAGTGGTTGATATTTTTGAAGAACATGGTTTATTATTTCCCATAGAATTTTCCCATGGTTTTAGGGGTACTCCAAGTATTTATAAACAACAATTATGAAACTTCCAAGGGTAGGTTAAATTTTGATATTGAAATTATTATCAGCTTTCTTAAAGCAAATTCTACAACTTGGGAGATGTGCCCCTTGCTATCCATGAGGGAGATAGGCCCCTGAAATTTCTACTAAGGATTGGAGTACTAAGCTCCATTCACTATGTTTTCTACATATTTTGACAGTAGTGATACGTAGTGTGTTGTGTTGGTGGAAAATCATATGTCACATTTGTTGATGTCGGGATTTCTATCTAATTTTGGGTGTTCTAGTAAAGCAATCTTGTTGTAGAAGAGCCATTGGGATCTATTGGTTGAAGAAAATTATCTTTGGAGTATTTTTAACTTCTACAAAAATATAACAATAAATATTGAGCTCTGGTTACGAGTTTATGTGTCTTTGTGCATCATTGAAAATTGTCTATGCTCTTTGTGGGGTTAAATCTGACTAGTTTTCACTTTCGAATTGGAAAACTAACTTATGGGTGTCCAAAATCATATATGAATGTACCTACAGGTAGATAAGACAAAATTGGACTAGACCATACCATGGATAATTTTAGGGGCTATATATATATATATATCCCATGGGATATATTAAGGAGGTTACAAAAATTTAGTGGGTGATTTTCTTATATGGAAAGCGTTTTCTCAGCTAAAATATATTCACCCATATTTATTAGAAAAATAATAAATCCAAAATGAATATCCTCCCATATATTAATGAGGAAAATGAAAAAAATTATTTTTGCCCTAGCAAAATCTCCCTCAAATCCATCTTTCTCCCCTAATTTCTAGAGAAAATATAGTCAAATCACTCTTTTTCCCCTAATTTACAGTAAAGGAGGCTCCCAAGGGTTATTTATCCCTCGATTGTACTTGTAGTTTAGGCATATGGTTGTATTTGCATGTATTTTAGTCAATTTCATGTGATACCTTCTTTGATCCCTTGATGTCCAGTATTTGAGGGAAAATCAGGGGCTATTTTGTTCTATATAAAGGCTACAACGATTCATGGTTCACCCACATCATATTGTGCTTGCAAGGTGAAGGTTCTTGTTGATGCAATTTCACTTTTCATTCTTAGTTTTCTTGACATTTTAATATTCTCATAACATCTCCATTGCTGAAAGCTGAGGTCTAGAAGGGGCATGTTGCACATGCAATTTATCAGAGAAGACAAACTCACATCACACTTTTTATCCAATAATTCACATGGTATGATTTTTATCATTCTTTTTATCATGGATGCTTCTTGAGGCATGTTGAATTCTAGGGAAATATTAATTCTTAGGGCTCATTTGGTGTTATTAGTGTTTTATTCTATCCTAGGAGTATTGGTCTCATGAAATTGTTATAGAGCTCAAAAGATATGATTTATTTATTCCTTGTCATGTTTAAACTATCAGCTCAGATTTATATGTTGTCAGTGGATGCTACTCTTAATAGATAGGTGCTACATGGTTTTTATATATTCAAATTGAATTTGACCCAGTAGTTTAAAATGTGCTTTTTTAGGATCTTGCTATGCAGTTATTATTGGATTTAAGGAGTTAATTAGAGTGGATATGTTCATATAATATGTCTATTATTATTAATTTTTGGGGATTTTGTAATAAAAATGAATGCACACTTAATATAATGGAGGGGTACAGTGGAATGGTCGTTATTTTGGCTGCCTTCTTGTAGATTTGTCCAAAGTTTATTTGTAGATTCTTTTATTTCTATTGAGAATTTTGTGATGGGTAGATTTCTTATTTGTATTTTCAAGTTCACCAGTTTTATGTGTGACCTAAATTTATTGGGTTCATACTTAATTTACGATATTTTTTTGTGAGGTTAATTCAAAGGTTAAATTTTTTTTGGTGATTTGTTTTGATTTGTAATTGCTCTAATCATCCAGAAATGGATCTAGTTATGTATGATAAATATATGATTTAGTTGGAACACGATACTTCATTTCCATCATGACTGTAGATAATATGTATAGTGCATGTTTGACCTAAGATGTATGGCATTATGCTATTTTATATATAGTCTTTTTGCATTCAATGAGGGTGTTGAAATTTTTTTACCACACTTTTGTTGCTTTCAAAAATTTCAAGGACATGGATACAAACACCTCCTCATTTTATTTGAGAAAAAGTATCCTTTAACATATTAGTTCTAATGATATGTGTGATGATGCATTAATGTGTTTTATATTATTGTTAATGTATGTTCTTATTTCTAATAACCATTGTAAGTTTCTAACTATCTCTAAAAATTCTAAATCAAATGACACAATTCATATTTTCATTTTCAACAAAATAAAGGAAAAAGTGGCATTCGTATCCATAATGAGATAAGCAAGTTTTTTTCTTTGTTATAGGGTAGCTTAAAAATGAGAGATTTGGAAAATAAGCTAATTGGGAATTCATACACTATATTAAGGTTATAGGTCTCGATAATACTCCATGTTGTAATAATGGTTTGTCAGTTCCAAAATCACTTTACAATGTAAAGTGTTGAATTTTATCAGTTTGTCGGTATGTCAAGATTTGGGTCCCCACATGTTTGTTGGACCATTAAGGTATGAGATAAAAACTGGAGTCTCCACTTGCCCTAAATATAGTTAATGTAGTTATGTTTCAGCAATGCCTCAAGTTGTGATTGAACCAATAATTCTTGTGAAATGTCTAAATAAATACCTCGTCTCCTCATTCATGCATTTGTTCATTTGAGGGTCTAGGAGTCGAGAGAGTTGATATCCAGTATATGCTCTTCTATTGTACTACCTTAGTAATCTGTAGAGTCAAAATGTGAATCTTCCTAGAAAAATATTCACCAAGACGTTACAAGGTTTTATAATTTGATGAGAAATTCACCAAGTTTTTACAATATTTTATAATTCACTTATATATTCGCCAAGATTTTACAATATCTTATAATTTAGTGAAAGATTTTCCAAGATTTTACAAGATTCTATAATGGAAAGAAATATTAGAGAATATATATATATACATATATACATATATATATATATAT